>PVIA01005516.1:0-113958 GCA_004024845.1 Tonatia bakeri
GCACTTCTACTTCAACAAGACCAAGGGCTTCCCCTGCCTGAAGAAGGCCGAGGGCAGCAGCAAACCCCACTGCCTGGGCAAGACCAAGGGCAGGACCCACCCCGAGATCGACCGCGAGGTGGTGCAGAGACTGCGCGACTTCTACCGGCCTTTCAACCTCAAGTTCTACCAGATGACCGGGCAAGACTTTGGCTGGGATGGATAACCATATAATTTAAAAAGAAAAAATCAAATATAATATATTTTTTTACCAATCGGTAGAGAAAAGACAGAGTAATATTTGTGCTGAAAATATTTCTTCGAGTAGTTTTTTCAATGAATGTTAAAAGATTGTTCTCACCTCCGTCCCCATCTTTCTGTTTAACTTACACCAAACATTTGGATAAACAAGAAAGGAAAACTTTACTCATCTAAATACTTTCAATTTTTAGTTTTTATTTTATGTTTTATATGCATAATTAAAAAGTAAGACCATCAGTTGCCATTAAAACTTTTAAGGGAATTCTGGGGATAAATCGATCTTTTCCTCTGTCTTACAAGGCCCAGATAAAGTTGATATCTAGCCTTCTGCATTTCTCCCTTTAATTTTTTTATTTTGCCACTTTTTCTTAAACTGTTTCACAATTAGTAATGCTGTGTGGTTGTACACCACTTCAGATATCACAGTGCTTTCAATTAAAACATTTTTTTGATCCTTATACTACTATGTGGTATAAGAACATGGTACATGGAGATTATAGTCCCCATTTTACAGATAAGGAAACTGAGTCTCAGGGAGGTTAAATAGCTTATTGTAGGGCCAGATGGTGAATCTTACAAAACCCCATCTTCCACTTATTCCTTATTTCATGCCACTTTTTCTAGGAGAATGGGAAGGAAGACCTCTGTGCCTTTAAAAATGGTTAGGGAGGTTGGAAAAATGCTCTACGTGGGACAGGGGGTTTCCTATTGCTTCCTAAGTTCCAGGCTAGCCCTCTGGCACTCAGCACACTACAGAGTGTGCTCCTGGAGACCACCTGGACCTGGGCACAACATCTTCTGAGAGCCAATCTTAGCTTGATTGTAGTAGAGAGAAATGACTTGATTCTTGGATGGAGAACAAGGGAGACATTCACACTGGCAACAGGACAAGGTGTGGTAGGAGCACAACTTACCTATTTGTTGTTTTGCCTTGACCTATTTCTTCTAATTAAGAAAAACCCATTCCTATAACAGCTTACAAATATGAATCTCATTTTTATTTCTCTCTTTTTTAATGAAGAAAATCTGCTTCTCTTTGTAATGTCTCATTTCTAACCTTGGCTCTAGCACTAAAAATATATCAATATATATCTTTTACAATGCCCTTATTCTTCATGGGTGGAAACCTGTCACCTTTGACACTTTATTTTTCCCCATTTTCCTTTCACTCCTATTATAACCTAGTATTCATTAATATTTGGAAAATATTCTAGGAAATGCAGATGGAGGTTAAAAGGTGGTTTTTCCTCTTTACCCATCTGTATCTGCCCATCCGCCATTTAAATAGCTCAAATTAATCAATCGTTTATTAAAAGGATTCCTCTCTGAGTGAGCATTAATGAGATTAGCATTAATGGGAATTAAATTGGTTTAGAGAGGAGCACATATGCACAAAATATATAAAATAGTATAATTAGTCTGTCAGCAATATTTTATTATAGGTTTAAACCCAAGAGGAAACTGTCTCCTATCTCATGGAACTTTTCTATATCCACCAAAATTTAAAGGACCAAACACTCTAGTATTCTAAAATAATATTCTTTTTCTACTCTTATGTTGTTAATCAAAAGAAATTAAAGTTGTTTTAAATATGGAGTACAACTGTGCATTTGCCACAGAAGCTGCATCAGGTAAAGTAAATATTTCTTGAGAAGCTTAACACAGTATTTAAACAAAGGAAAAAACATTTAAATTTCTAGATATTCCATTATTGCTCCAAATCTTTGGCTACATTTTTTAGCTCCCACTTTCAGAAGTTAAGTAAACCCCAAATCCAGGTTCCTTTTCCCAGTTGATTTCTTTCCCTTTCATGCTCTCAATTTGCCAATACCGCAGCTTGTTTTTGTTCTAGAATTGTCACCACCAGCAACAAGATATTCATTTTGAACTCTTTTCATCTTTTTTTCTTAACTTGTTTTGTTTATGCTTTTGATTCTTTTATAAGCATTTGCTTGACATTATGCAAAAGTAGTTTGCACAAGGAAACACTTGGGTTCAGCAATTTTCATCTTTTTTGTCATAAGAAACAATAAAAAACCAGAATTGAGTGTGAAGAATCTCTTTTTGCATGTAGATTGTTCATTTTTTTTTAAATGAATGATTGAACAGCACTCCAGGAAAACCTTCTGACTTCTAAGATTTCATAGGAGTGTTAGAAGTTATAGATCCCCCCAAAAAACATGTCAAGATCTAGAGTCAGTATACTGTTTCCTCCAGAACAGGATTTTCCATTTCTGCTTCTATGTGGTATTTACTTCTGCTGTGCATGGACTTGACCTCAAATTTCTTTGTTCACGTAGCTACACCAAATAAGAAATGTTGTTCTTGATTTGAACATCTTAGCTGTCCTTCCCTGTTGCTCTCTGCTCCTCAGCCATGCCTACTGGCCTCCTTAACTCTTCTCAAGACTGAAGAATCATCTTCAGGGAACAACCAGAGTCTACAGCTTCATTCTTCACACTTTACATTCGAAGCGATTTCTACTGTGTATAAACTCTCCACACAACTTAGCAACTTTTAAGGAAAGTTAACTTTATTCTAATAACCTGGGATTAATAAGCTTCTAGAGAATGGATGTTAATTATTCTAGGAGCGATAACCCTACTCTAAGTTTCCAGTTTTCAAGGTCTTTAAAGTTAGAATAAACCTCAGTGGTAATTTGGATCACATCCCCATTTGGCATTCTTTCTTTAACTGGGCACCGAAAACATTGATGTGTCTGTAAAGTCTTAACTCTTGATCTTGCAGTTGCTAATAGGATAAATTCCCTCCAAACATGTCCATCCTGCTCTGTCAGCTAAGACTTGCGAAATCCATTACCCATGAAAATACCCAAATTCAATGTGTGAATAAATAAATGCATCTATAAAATAATAATACCTTATAGTCAAGTAGAAGATCAACCTTTCAAATGCAACACGTCACCTTCAAACACCAGCAGCTCTCCAGTCTCATTAGTTCCCTTTACAGCTGAGGAAACTGATCCTTAAGATAGTGATTCTCAACAAAGGATGATTTTCCATCCCAGGACCGTGTCTGCAGATATTTGGGTTGTCCCAAGGGTGGTGGAGTATAGGGTACTTCTAGTGGGTGAACATCAGGGTGAACATTATAAGATGTTTCCATTAAACATCTTATAATGCAAAGGCGAGCTTCCATAAAAAGAATCACCCCACCCAAAATGTCAGTGAGGCTGAGATTCCCAGGGGCAGAGGAAGTAAACCAGTCACAGGTCCTGCATGTGTGTGTGTCTGAACCAGGTCAAAATACCAGATTCTAATTAGTGTTTGACTGGTAATGCTTTCACTCACCACTCTGGGTTTTTCTTTTGAAAATCTTTCTCTCTGTAACTCTGTAAGAGACTCCATTATAATAAACAGATCAATGTTTAACAGTGTGCTTTGCTAAGAGGAGTACTAAAGAGAAACATCAATGACCTGAATTCTTACAACTGAGATATAGGAACAGCTTGGAGTAAACGGTATTCACATTTCTGTGAAGTGGAATCTTTGTCAGTTTCAGGCTGAAAAATAACATTCCAATGAAGCTTTTCTAAAGGTGTTTTCAAGTTCAAGTCTTGCAATTTCAATTTGACCCCATGACAGTGCTGTGACAGTATTTCTTGTCACCTGACACAACCAAGTGACAAGAGGCAGAAGTAAAAGGCTCCACTTCTGTCACACAGCTAAATTCAGATGGATGTACTGTGCTATTCAAATGGCCCTAAGTTGCTGAGTAATAGCAAAGAAAGGAGAATTCTTACTGACACATCCTCTAGAAACCCAGGAACTTTGTATACAATTCCCACAGAATCAGGGGAGAGAAGAGCTATGGTTCCCAAATATAGAAATGTGTGGTTGAGATTCAATGAAAGTTTTGGTGCAGAAATAAAAGACCCTACCTGTCCTCTTATTGTATCCTGCATTTACAAATGAAGAATCAGACTTAAATAACCCGAATGTCATGCCCTGTTAGGGAAACTTCAGCATTATTATAGAATGTGTGGTCCTTAATTATTAACAGGAAAACAGATTTACAATCAGAGTCTCAATTATATTGGTGAAAAACACGGATAGGGCAAATTTCAACTTGTCACATCGTAGAGTTTTGGATTGGGAGACCTTCTCTCTTGAAAAAAGGTGAACTTGGGAAAATTACAAGGCAGTGCAACTTCATACACAGAGTAATAAAATGATGAATTTTAATTATGCCAGGAGGAAATAAAACTGGAAATAGAAATTGTTTCTAATATATGCATCTACTATGGGATAATTAGGATATTTGGCTGGTATGTTTCAGGCTATAACCCTCATTTTCTAGTTCAGTTTCTGACTTTGGGTGGTGTTCTTCTAATAGCTATGCGCTCAACAACCTACTCTCCTCTAGTTTGTCCAAATAAAATGTAACAATAAACTGGAAGCATACTTTCTATCCCCAAATTCTTGGGTCTGAAACTGAAAGTGCACTCAAGGATCGGATATGAGAAATGGCATCCTCTGTTAGCTCTGCCTGCTGCTACACAGGCAAGCTAGATTTCTAGCTGGGTGTTAGCTGATAGCTCCTAAGAGAGCTTTCAAGTTTCTGTCTAGTCCGCACATTGACAAACCATGGTCCATGTGGTTCAGGTCCCTCCCAAAGTCACTTTATAGGAAATCTAGAGTGTTTACTGTCCCTGGAATCTTATTTTCATTGCAAAGAGGAGGGATGTGTGCTTTTCCCTCACACCTCCCATCCCCATGTTTTTTAGTGCTGTCTCTCCCTGTATCTTGCTGTGTCCAAAGATGCCTGGAATTCCACCCTGTCCAAGCCTAAGTTCTCCACTCTCTTCAAATGCACCATGTTCAGCGGCGTCCACTTCCTACTTCAGGCTCCTGAGGGAAACCTTGCAGCCCACGTTGGGCCTCTGCGCTCAGCTTCAGCTCTAGGGAAAGCCATCCAACTAGTTGATGTGTATACCCAGACATCAGATGAAGGTTAGATGGGTCTCCCTTTCCCCAACAGTACTTACATTAGGAAAACAGGGCCCAAAAGATGGGTGAAACAGCGAATGAAAGCAGGAGCTTATTGTTGACAGGAGATGGAGGTGGTGTTGGAAGGACCCTTAGCAGATTCCAGTGCCCATGCCTCTCCACTGACCTGAAGAACCAGGGTCAGTGACTTGAAGTTTTGCTAGACAACCTGCTAGGTTGTCTCCCTCTGGCCTGGGCAGCAGCATTTTCTCCCACCTGTTTTCCCAGAGAGCCTTATCTAAGCTCAGATTTCTTTATTTCAAGCCTGCAACAGAGGGTCAATCAGAGAACAGTAGGAAGCAAGAAAATTTTATAGTCATTTTACAACAATTTTTCAGAGGGAACAAAAGTTCTTGATTAGCTACCATCAACTGATGCCTTTAGTGCCAAATCTAGTTCTTATTTCAGAATACTTGATCTTACTCTTTCAATACCAGATCAGTTGTTCTTTGCTATGAAAAATCCAACTAAATATTTTATAATAATAATTTACATTTATATAGAATGACACAAAGCACTTTTCTACCTTACATAGATTTGAATAGTTTTTTCCCCCCTTTTTCCTTTCTTTCTAGATAAAAGAAGTTTTTCTGATGCAGACACTGGCCCACAGTGCCCAAGTCGTTATGGATGAAATGAGACATTTCACATGGATTACCGAATCCAGGGAAGGGAAAGGGACAGCATGGCTTTCCTCTCAAGGGGAGCAAAAGCCCAGGCCTCCACCATGACAGGCCTTTATTTCTGTCTCTCTGCACATTACCTGATGGTCCTCATTTCCTATGCACAGGTTCACTTTAGGTGGTTACCTTTTACAGAAAGCAAAGGAGCCAACGCTGCTAATCACATCACAGAAGAGGGATATTTGCAAATGAAAAGGCAAAAGCAGTTGAACCAGTTACTCTCATCCTTGGAAGGTTTAGCATGGATTTTAGGAAGTTACTTTGCAGTAAATGTCCTCAGTTCAGGGTGAGGGAGTTTTAGCAAAAAGCAAGACTCAGCAGCCTAGGCACATTACAGGCCTGATTCCACATGGGAGAACCTACCCATGGGCGTGGGGTCCTGTGCATCTCTGAGTGGGAGCTGGGCCCATGCCACACAGAACGGTCTCCTACAGTTTTTACAGTCTGTTACAGCTCTTTTCCTCTCCCAACAATCTCCACATTTCCTGTCAACTGAATTGTTTACAAGCTTCTCTTCAGCCTCTTCCTTCCACCCTTCTTACTGGAATTCCACATTATTTCCCTTCTGAGTGAGTTTTTACCCTTTAGTATTTGCCTGCATCAGAATCCTTAGGCCAAAAGGTCATCTTGCAGCTTTATTTTTTTGTATTTCTCCTTTCTTTTCAATGTGACTCTTATTACTTTTTTCCCTTTTTGTAACCATCTGGCCCGAGAATTATACCTTACTTTTCATTTTAAAACTCAGCCTTTAGTCTACTTTCCTTTTCCTCCTTTACCTTTTCTTAGATTGTGCCCTTACTTTTTAGCAAAAGTTTTCTGTAGAGAAAATTCCCTCCCCACTCACTAGCCTCCCAGCATGTGGCATTTGAAACTCTCTTGGAGATGCATCTTTCTTATCCCCTTTTACACACTAAAATGCAAGTCCTCAGTGGCATTGGCTTCCAACTGTAAAATGATTCCGTATTGAACCTGTCTGGCGCTTCTTCATCCAGCCGTAAATAATGAGCTCTTTTTCAGACTCTTTGGCCCCTGCTATTTGATGAGGCCATTAATAAAAAGTTCTCTATCAACGAAATGATAAACTCTGCTAGCCTGAGCCATATATAATGAATACAGGGAAAAATTGGAAGCAGATCTGTCTTTACCAGCCTCACCCTGTCTTCTAACTTACGCTGCAAATCTCCACATGGTAACAATGCCCAGATTCCGTTTCCCTCATCAATCCTTCAGTGCTTGTCCTTAGGTTCTCACCAGTGCTCTGCCTTTTCATGCCCATTCGGTCCTACAACGCCTGCATTGTATAGTTGGCTCCAGCTCCAATTTCTCTAGCCTGATCTTCATCTTTGTTTACTATCGTCTCCCTTATTTCCTTATTTCCATCATTGCCACTCTGCTGTTTTCTGGTGTCCACCCTTCCCTGACACCCTATCATCTTCATAAGCAGCGCTTCTTCATTTCCTGCACTATTTAAAACTTTTCTCCACTCGCTGTTTGAGGCCAGGGATAGAACTACACTGATAGATGATATCACATATTCATTAGACTTACCACTTCATACTTATATATATATATATATATATATATATATATATATATATATATCTTAAAAGGAAACAATGAATTGTTCAATCCATCCACTTTCTTGATTCTACCTAACATTTTTTAATGACATTTGTTTAATTCATCTACTCTTTCTGTGCTTTAATGATGAAAACCCATGTCTGGTGGATAATTTTGTGAATAGCCCTGATTTGACCAGGAGTAATGAAGTCTTGCATAAATCACTCAGTACTACTGAAGCTCCGTTTACTCATTCATTAAAAAAACAAAAAAACAAAAAAACCCCCACAGAGGGTAAACTATGCTAAGTCAGGCTCATTCCACTGAAATGTCTGGGAATGTTTTATAGTTGGGGCTGTCACAATAATTATTTTTTCTGTCTCAAAATAATTATCTTTCAATCAATCACTTTTCCTGTTTCCCATAGTGCACTGAAAGCTATAATGAAAATTTGTTTTTGTTAATAAGAATGGATGCTAGCTGGCCATCAAGGCTTCCCTCCTCAGTAACACTGTCACCTCTGCCAGGCTGGAGGAGCGGCACCTGCCCCGGAATCATGGGTTTCTCTCTCCTCTCCTTGTGGGCCCAGCATTATCAACCCTCCTAGATTCTGAGGCTGTATCTTTTCTGGATTCTGAAAAAATTCAGTTTAAAAAAAGTCTGTAATAACAGTTTCTAAATTGGGACTATCTTAATCCATCCATTTTGGGCCCTTTAATTTATAGACTACCCTCCACCTTGAACAGTAAAATATAGCTATAAAAAAACTCACTCATTCTCCTTTTAACCATTACTATCATCACTGCTTTGATCTGGTCTAGACAGACCATGTTTCTCCTTGGACATGTGCTATTTTCTGTGAACTTTTATACTCCAGTTTCTCCCACCTTCTGTACCATCCCCTGCCTTAAAAAGGAGGTAAAACCTCACTTTTTTCATCCTAATACTGAGAGAATATACCATCTTTAGCCCTTTGGACACAGGGACAGTGCTTATTGCCTCTTTATCAGTTGCACAAATGCCATCTGAGTCTCAAGTTTGCCAAAGATTGTCATCAAGTGACAAAAAGTTCATGCGTATTCATGTGCATGACCTCTATTGTGTTTGCAATTAAATCCATTCCGTTTTGGTTTTCTAGAATATACTTAGTCTTTAAGGTGCTTTTTGAACTCCCTTTTTAAAATGGGTCCTTTTATAAATTTTTGGTAAAATGCACATAACATAAAATTTACCATGTTAACATTAAGCTTACAATTCAGTGGCATTAAATACATTCTCAATGTTGTGCAATCATCACCAGAACTTCTTCATCACCCCAAATGGAAACCCTGTATCCATTAAGCAGTCCCTGCCCACCCCCTCCTTCAGCCCCAGGTAATCTCTGTTCCACTTTCCATCTCTATGAATTTGGTTCCTCCAGGTACCTCATATAAATGAGATTATATAATAGCTGTCCTTTTGTGTCTAGGTTATTTCACTTATCATTTCTTTTCAGATCATCTACATTGTATGTGTTCAAATTTCCTTCCTTTTTAAGGCTGAATAATATTTCACTGTGTGTGTCTTTTGTTTATCCATTCATCTGATAGTGGAAACTTAGGTTGCTTCCATTTTTCAGCTCTTGTGAATAATGCTGCTCTGAACTTGGAAACACAATTATCTGCTACAGTCTCTGCTTTCAGTTGTTTTAAGTACATACCTCAGAGTAAAATACCTGGATCCTGTGGTATTTCTGGACTTAACTTTTTGAGTAACTGCCAAACTTCTCCACAATGGCTGCAGCATTTTATATTCCCACCAGCAAAGCATGAAGATTCCAATGTCTCCACATCCTCTTCAAGACCTGTTAATTTTCTGCTTTCTTAATTTTTTTCATAATAGCCACCCCGATAGATGTGAAGTAAAAGGATGCTTTTTTCCATTCTTATTCTTTACCTCTAAGTGTTTATTGTTGGCTACCCCTGTTCTTCTTCTGCTTGTAATTCTTCTGAAAGTCTTTTTAGTTTTTATTTTTATTTATTATTTGAAAAAATACACAGGCCTGTTGCTCATTTCCTTGCCCTCTCTTGTCTTCCTCCCCTTCCCCATCCCTTGGATGATATCAGCTTTCCCCTTTCTTTCCACAACAGGAACTGACTAATCTTCTACCTTCTTTCACTGCTTGCTCTGCCTTCTTAACCTCCCATGCCCTAGAAATACCCCTGACCATCTGCCCTGAAAGCATAAGGTGGCTTCCTGGGATGGGTCCTGATTCACTCAGCTAGTCCAGCCTCTCCATGTGGTTATCTTGAGGGTGACTGACTTGCACCTGTTTTCTTCCCATCCCAGGAAGCAGGGGACCAGGGGGCCTGAAATCATGAGCCCACACCCACACTTGCACACAGCCTTCCCTAGAGACTGCAATTAATCTCACCACCACCGGAGGGATTGCCAGACTCTTGTTTTGCACATTGGAGACACTTTTTTGATGGTACACAATAGTCAGGTGACCCCTCCAACCTACTCTAGACCTTCAGTGAACGGTCTAGGACCTACATCTTTGACCACCAGCCATAACCACGAAGAGCAAGTTGCAAAGAGCAGACACCATTTCCTTCACACCACACTCCTCTGTCACATAACCTCTTCCTCCACATAAACTTCAAGCCACACTGTCAACCTCACCAGAACTGTCAACACAGCCCAGGGGCTCTTTCCTCAGTCACAATTTGTTTCTTATCCTGAAGGGATAAGCAAAATTCAACTTATGGCTACTTACTAAGATTACCATTAATAAAAATAAGTCGAGTCATTATTCATCATGTTCATTTCAAAGTGTCACCAAGAATGAAAGGATTTGCATGAATTCTTGTTGGTATCATCTTGAAAAATTGGTATCAGAAAAATGCTACCAGGAGCAAATTCAAAACCACCCCAGGCTCAGAGACTAATCTTGTTCTCAAATGGGCTATAGATGCCTAAACCTTAACTAGGCAGCTGCACCCGCTGAGGCCTTGCCTACAGGAATACTTGGCTCAAATTCAGATAATGAGGCTCATCTTGCATTTCAGTCACTAAGGTCCCAATTTTGAATTCTGCCCAGTCACTGTGTTTTCTGCTCCCACTGGGGCTAAGTTCCAGGCTTTCTTCCCCCCACTGTTCCAGAGCAGGGGGTGTGTCCGAACCCATCTCTGTGATACCGTTCCCAATGCCTGCTGCCAGACCTCCCTCAAACACACCTGACCTGTGCCTGCGGGGCTCTGTCTGTGTCACCACCTGCGTAAGGTCCTTGCTGACCCACGAGACAGCCAGAGGAAGCCTGATTCCAAAGAACATGAGGCTGTGGCCCATTATGTCTTCATACATTTTCTAAAACAAGTCAGTTCTCTCTTTCAATTATTCCTTATAGGAATTTGAACTACGGATTTGCAGCTTTGGTTTCTCCCAATGTCATTGCTATTCCCCAGGGGACTGGGGTTCTTCTGAGGAGCTTTTCTGAAGAAGTCTCCAGTCCACCTGGGCACACAGCAGCAGAGTTCTTTCTGTCATCGCCTGTCTTCACCTTGAGCAGGTGGAGTTACTACAGAGGGAATGAAACTCAAACTTCAGATCCTTCACTCGCATCAGTCCCTTCCAGGATCCTTTACCCAGTTTCAGGTTTGCAGGTTTGTATTCTTTCCTTAAAGAATCCCCTAAAGTTGTCTGAGCTCAGGCCTCATGATACCTGTATGCACTTCTGCCTGTGTGTTTCTTGGGGAAGACAAATTTGCCATATGGGCAGGATGCAGTTTCTTCCCCTTCTTAATTTAGTACATTCCAAATTCCATCCTCCCTACTCCTCAGTTATATTCTCCAGTTCTACTTCCTCATTCTTTGTTTTCCACTGTTTTTGGAGAGAGAGGGAGAAAGGGAGAAAGAAGGAGCGGGGGGAGGGAAAGAGAGAGAGAGAGAAGAAACATCGATGCAAAAGAGAAACATTGATTGGTTACCTACTGCTCATGTGGCTAATGGGGATGGATCCCACTACCCAGGCATGTGCCCTGACTAGGAATGGAAAATGCAACCTTTCTGGGGACTATGTTCCAACCAACTGAGCCACACTGGCCAAGAAGGCCTGCTTCTTCATTCTTATCTTGCACCTGGCTGATAGCTGACTTACAAAGAATCTTGAGGATCTGTGTAAATAGCCATGACAAACCAGTGCAATGGAAGACACTTCTCTCATCTCCATTTGAGAAGACTGGTAATGATGCGTTTTAATTTTAACTGGTAAGGCCAGATGAAACTAATCAGCACAGGCCGAAACCATTGGTGACCACAGGCACTATTTATTCACAAATCACCTGGCACCCTCCCTAAGCCCTTTCAAGCTTATTTTCGAACATAAATCTTCACTACTGAGAGTCAGAGTACATTATCAAGTAACAACAAGGGTATTTGATTTGAATTCTTGATATGTCAATTTCTAGCTGTGTAACTGTGGGAAACACACTTAATTTCTCCATGACCCAGTTTTCTAACCTGTAAGGATGACATGATAATAGTAGCATTCAGAGCATAGGGTTATTATGAGGATTAAATTTTTATGAGAAGTGCTTCTATCAGTGCCCAGCATATAGTAAATAGGATATAATAAGTTTCAGCTCTCATATTAGCTATCATTTAAAAACTATATAGACTCACTCTTTTGGTTCTAGAAAATGACTATAGTTTGCATGAATATGTTTACATACACATACAATCCTATTTTCCTATGCACTTCCAAGCCTCTTTGCACAGAGTCTATGTAATTTGGGATAATTGTAATACATTTTAAGATTATTTTGTCTTGAAATTAGAAGAGTGCTCAAATACACACTGAATGTTTTCAAATGCTGAAGCTAACAGCTAAATAGAAAATGGAGGGAGAGAAGTGTAATTTAAACCTGCTGATGGAGACCGTGTGTCATTTCAGTCAGACGGAGACCACTCAGGCTTCCTCATTATAAGTCACCCAACAGAAAGCAAACATGTGGGTTACTTGGTGGAGTGACCCAGGGTTCTCTCCATTGCAGTGCTGTGAGAATCTGTGAGGAGCAGCTCCTGAAAGTCTCAGGACCTAGAGTTTTGCTCCGACACTATCTTGTGACTTTACATACATGCTTACTTAGGGGTTTTAAGAGTCTCAGTGTGCTCATCAGGGAGTAAGTTAAATGTTTGCAGAGATTCTTGCCAGCTCTAAACAACTATAAATGCAAGTTTCATCAAACTGTTTGCTTGGTGAGCCATAGTGATGACACATTTCAGTGGTAGCCACCTCAGGCTTTGCAGAAGTCATGATGGCACAGACTGAATTTATTTTCTTTCACAGTCCATGTCCCTAAAGGTGGGATATTTCCATGTTCTTCGCTGAGCACCCCTAATAGCACCTAAGTTCAATGACACTTTCTGAGTAACACCTTTTTAACAACATGGTAGATGCTTCTATATTCAAAAAGTCATTACCATGGGCACAGGGATTCAGTAGATTTAGTAGGCTATGCCATATGCCACTGCTGCAATCACCTGCTTTAGAAACAACTTAAATTCACATTTTATATTTTCATCGGAGGAGGGGAAAGATGATGATTTGGAAGTTAAAATATATTGATTTGTTCAAACAGGCTTTAAGGAGGAAATGCTTAATGAGAGATGATTCATATACTAGCGAGGGTGTTGCTGAACTCAGCAGCTATGAAAACTAGGTTAATTGAACTGGGGTGCTCTGTTTATCAGAATGCTTGGGAGTCACGGCATTAATTCATGCTTGCAGTTACAAAACCTCAACGTGGTGAAAGTAATCACTAGTGTCAGTCCCATAACATGAAGATATTTACCATGAAATAAGACTTCTATGCTATGAAATAGAACTTTACAAGGCTCCCAGCTTTATGGACTAGGACTATTAGCATTTTATGTGTCTATCATACAGTTTAAACAGGTTTAGCTTCCTGAATTTTTTTAAATTAAAAGTTGTAATTTTTCAAGGGTAAATTTGGGCTTCCTAGGGATTTTTGCAAATAAATATTAAGATTCATAAATAACAAGAAAATGAACAGTTTCCCTTGATGGCTTGGTTCAGTTCAGCCAATTGTACATTTTTGTTTATTTTCTTCACCTTGTTTGGGGGAAGGACTGAAAAGAGATTATTTGTGGTGGTAACCGTTGACTTCACGCAATTTGTTTTCCCATGTTTGTTGAAGTACAAATTATATTTATATATATTATATTAAGAAGGCACTCTTTAAAGTTCCAAGATTTTTTGGCCATGTTTGATCAGCATTAACTTTTTTAAAAAGCTATTCAAAGCATTTTAAAAATATTCTTCTATGACTTAAGCCATCAAAAGTGGCAGGTTTTATGTACTTCAAATCTTTGAATTTATTTTTAGTATTGTAAATTTTCCTCCTCTGAGGGAACCCATCACTTTCTTTCTCTGAGGAAATATAGTTTCTTCTCTGTTTCGTGTCCATCATTCTTCATTATGTCTTACAAAAGCTACTAAGGTCTTTTATTCAAAATGCTTCTCTGGGAATTTTCTTAATTCTGTAACTTTTCCACTCTCGTAGTTGAAACTGGGAACCATTTAATATATTAAATATAAATTGATTGTGACAAGACTACCAGGAAAATTATAAACAGTGATAACAAATTTGAAATTAAACTTAGAATTAAAAATCTCATTTAAATATATTTATTAAATTGAATCACTCTACCAGGTTTTCTTTTCTCTTTTTATGTAACATAAAATATGTACATGTTTCCTAGGAGCGAGGTTTAAAGAGTTTACATCGTCTGTCTTCATGTAATATTTTGTTGGACATTTTTCCTTCAGTGTTAGTTCTGTTTAAAAAAATAAATTTTCTCTGTGTATTATATTTTACTTAATTAAAGGCACCCATTTCATACAATACAGCCTCAGCTGTTTCCAATCACTGATTCTTATGTATAAAGCATATCACTTAAGGACCTTAATATTACTGATGGGGTAAACAATATTTCAACATTAAATTAAAATAAAAATTGTTAAACATTAAACTTTATTATTTTTCTTCCTTAAAATAAGCTATGGCTAAAAATTCTTTTTGGTCCCAAAATAAGACATTAGGAGGGTGTTGTTTTTCTGATAAAGCAAAAAATTAATGTTAGCTTATTATTTAAATAGTTTATTTTATTCTTTTGGATTTCCAATATACTTATTTTTTTAAAGATGTTATTTATTTATTTTTAGTCAGAGGGGAGGTGTGGGAGAAAGAGAGAGAGAGAAACACCAATGTGTGGCTGCTTCTCATATGCCCCCTACTGGGGACCTGGCCTGCAACCCAGGCATGTGCCCTGCCTGGGAATCGAACCAGTGACCATTTGGTTCACAGGCCTGTGCTCAATTCACTGAGCCACACCAACCAGGGCCCACTATACTTTTTAAATAGCTCTATTGACACATAATTATAATAACGGTAAATATTTAAATCATACATTTGATAAGTTTTGAGATATGTAAAAACTAATGAACCCATAGCTTATTTCAAAATAAGAAATATATTCAATACCCCCCAAAATTTCTTGCTTCTTCTTGGAGTTCTATAAAGTTTAGCTTTACATATTTTGAGGTTCTGTTATTAGGTACAAACCTATTTAAGATTATTACGTCTCCTTGATGAGTTGGCATCTTTGCCATTATGAAACAGTCTTCTTTGTCTCCAGTAACACTATCTTCTTGGAAATGCACTACAATATTAATATAGTTATTCAAGCTTTATTTTGATTAGCATTTGTGTGGTAAGCTTTTCTCTGCTCTTTTACTTACAATCAATTTGTGTCTTTATATCTGAAATATTTTTCTTATAGGCAATACAGATCTTGATATTTTTTTATCCATTATGACAATCTCCCTTTTAGTTGAGGTATTTAGACAATTTACATTTAATGCGATTATTAATATAGTTAGGTGTAAATGTATCATCTTGATATTTGTTTTCTATTTGGCTGATCTGTTTTTGTTCATTTCTTTATCTATTTCTTCTGCCTTCCTTTGGATTAATTGACTTCACAATTCAATTTTATCTCTCTGTTGGCTTATGGAAGTAGGTTTATAACACATAATAAATTTTGTTTTTATGTGAGAAATGTCCCCAAAAGTGGGACTGACACGTTTGGCCCAAATAGTTCCAAAATTAAATCAAAATGACTATGTCCCTCCCACATATTGTCTAGCATTGCCATACCCATCAGCTACTCATTATTGTGGTTTAAATGAGCACGTGTGCACATACTCAAACACAGGCCTCTCCTCACCACAGGTCTCATTCCGTCCTGTACACCTCCAACTCTGGCCTGCTATCTCGTCACTTTAAAGAGCTCAGCTGTAGGACCCTGAGAACTGGGGCCTCTAAGCTTACCTTCCAAGGTACCTATTTTAGTTGAAACAATAGAAATGTGTTTTCTCCCAGTTCAGGTGTACAGAAGTCTGAAATCCAGGTGTTGGCAGGACTATTTCCTTCTATACTTACAAGCTTTGAAAGAAACTCCTTTCCTTGCTTTTCTCCTTGTTCCCAGTGGTTTTCAGAAGTCTTCTCATTCCTCGGCTTTTAGCTGGAGTTTCTGTGTCTGCCTTCACGTAGTCATCTCTCCTCTATGTGCCTGTGTCCCCTTTGTCTCTAAACTTTCCTGTCCTTACAAAAACACCAGTTACTAGGTTTGAGTCTCACACTAATCTAGTGAAACCTTACCTTTGTGAAAAAAATTATTATTGAGTTATAATTGACATGGAACATTATATTAGTTTCAGATGTATACTATTTATATATTGTGAAATGATCACCACAATAAGTCTAGTTAACATCTATCACCCTACACAGTTATAAGATTTTTTCCCTTGTGACGAGAACATTTATGATCTACTCTCTCAGCAACTTTCAAATTCCCAGTACAGAATTATTTACTATAGTCACCATGCAGCACCTCACATCTTTATGTCTTATTCATTTTGTAAGTGGAAGTTTGTGCCTTTGGGCCCCCTTTACCTATTTTGAATCCCTTACACAATATCCCACATCTGACAACCACCAGTCTGTTCTCTGTAGCTATAAACTTTTTTGTTTGTTTTTAGATTTCACAAGTAAGTGAGATCATATGGTATTTGTCTTTCTCTATGTATCTTATTTCACTTAGGATAATGCCCTCAAGGTCTAACCATATTGTCACAAATGGCAAGATTTCCATCTTTTTCATGACTGAATAATATATATTATATAATATTCATATATGTGAATATTTTCTTTATTTATTCATCTATTTATGGACACTTAGGTTGTTTCCATGCCTTGGCTATTGTAAATAATGTTGCAATAAACATGGGGCAGATGTATCTTTTTTAGTTAGTAGTTTTGTTTGCTTTGGACAAATACCCAGAAGTGGAATTACTGGATCATATGGTAGTTCTATTTTTAATTTTAGTGTTTTAAAATAATATAACCTCAAAAACCAGAATGGGTCACATTACCAGGTACTTGGGTTTGGGACTTCAGCATATCTTTCTGGGGGGACACAGTTCAATCCCAAGCAATCCCATAAATGCATGGGGCATAAAACAAATATTTTCTGGTCTGCCCTGAATTTACCATGGACAGATTATTTCTACCTCATGAGTTTCATGTGTGTGCTACATGTTGCGGCAGAACTAGTTGCCGTGAATCCACGTCACAGACAGTTTCTGCAGGTCTGAAGTCCAAGTGAGCTTGGCTGGGCCTTCTGATATGAGTCTTAGAAAGCTGCAGTGTCAGGCTGCATTCTTACCTGGACACTTGTCTGAGGAAGAACCTGCTTCCAAACTCACTCAGGTTGGAAGAATTTTTTTTTTGAGGTTCTATTACTGGGCACCGTGTTCCTGCTGGAGGCCACTTTCAGTTCGCAGAGGCTACGTTCAGCACCTAGAGTCTGTCCACCACTCCTGGAGGCCAGCACAGTCCTTTACCAAAACTCCGCATGGAGATGATGTTAACTTCATCAAGCTGGCAAGGAGAGTCTCTAGATTAAGCCTGCCAGTAAGATGGAATTTTCTATGATGTAACATAATTACAGGAGTGACCCTCATAACCCTCACCATCTTCTGTTGGCTAGAAGCAGGTCCTGCCCACACTCAAGCGGGTAGGGTTACACAGAGGCATGCAGAGGTGGGGGTCACCAGGGGCACCTTAACGTGTGCCACTTGTTTCCCAGCTTGATGAATGAGGAGACTGCAGCCGGTGTGCACTAAGGTTCCCTTCAGCTCTGGTGCCCAACTCTAGGGAGTGCCTTCCCTCCAAGTTTACATTGTTGGCACCGCCCCCATCCATCACATCTCACTGCTGACATTCAAGCACAGAACCATTCAGGACTTTACTTGTGCTTTTGTCACAGACCTAGCAACTACCTTTGCTGAGATCAGTAGCCATTTATAGAAAGGCTTTTTTAATCAATATGTGGTGACTTTTAATTCCTAAATAAGGCGAGTACCTCACTCTCTTCTGACTGAGTAGAATAACCTGAATTTACTACACTCTTGACCTGTTTTTCCTCAATACATTTTATTGTAGTCTCTTGAAGAATACATTCTTTACTGAACTGAAGTTATCATCAAATCCCCTGCTTCCAAAAAGGTAAATTACAGAACTATGAGTTTTGGATGTAACTCACTAATTGCTAGGGGATGTCCCATCACATTGTCTTTTTTCCTGTGCAGCTTTTATAAGATCCCCCCTTAATGTTCTCGTCTTAGGAGACCTTCTCCTCTCTCATCCCACGTGATTTCCTTGGCTTCCTTTACCGCCTTCTCTCCTTTTTCTTTCTTCTCTCTTCTCCAGCCCTCCAACCAGCTCAGGCTACAACCAATCCCAGCCTTGCTACAACTAGAACATTCCAGTAAAACCAACAGCAAAATAAAACACACAGGCCAGACCCTGTAGAATCTGTTGCCTTTCTTTGCCTTTTCTTACACCCTGTTGGTGCATCCATTTTTCACCCTGTTCCAGGACTGACGTTTCTAGCTATAGGCCCACCCTGCTGTTCACTGAGTCACCTCTGGTTAAATGGATGCCCTCTGGGAGAGAAGAACTCAGAACTTACACACCCCAAGCCCCTGCCGAGCTGCCCCTCTGGTCACTATCCATACACATGTACAGCCTTTCCATGCTGCTTCCTTCTGCCTCTCCTAGTTCTTTACCTCCTGGGCTAAGTTGACAGAGCCTGGCCAGCTAGGATCCTCAGCCATCTCCTCAGTCCTGCCTCTTGCTTTACTGGTGAGAGAAAGACATTCTTTAACCTTGGGTATTATGATATAGACTTAGATCAGTTTTACATTGAGATTTAAGTAAAGTAATTCTGACCAGGAGCCAATAACTATTGAAACTCTTCTTGGAATCCCCAACCTCAAAACAGTGAGTGCATTCCTCTGCGCAGTAGTGTTTGACCATAGCTTCATAGGATGGATGGGATTATTATCGATGGGGTGAAAGCAGGAGACAGCACAGTGCTACCACAAAGGAGCTTCTCAGAATATATGTTAATGAGTTACTTTATGGTTTCATGTCCCTACTGAAGTATCGACAGACAATGGCACCACTGTGGAGTGGATATTACTTGGCTCACCTACCTTATAGGCTTCCTCCTGTACCCACAGAAGACATCATTAATTGATCACAGTACTCTGACATATTGAACCCCAGTTCCTCCAGAGAATCCTCCCCAACCACGTGTTTTGGGAAGCTACTACCAGTTGATTGAAGGTAGTACAGGTGACAAAACCTACTTCCTATGCCCTATGGAATATAAAGGAATAAATGGGAAAAGAGGCTTGGAGAGGAAGGTGGAGAAGGTCACTGGGATCTCAAATGACAACTTACTATTTTAACAGTACATGTAACTTTGTCACATTTTAGTTCCCCAGTCCTAAAATGGAAATGCAGTACCCAGAAGATACCTGGGTTCACTTAGATCACAGAACCAGATTATAGCTATTTTAATTTGCTTCATTTTTATTCTTAAAATAGGGGTAACGATGGCATCAAATCTCTAGCATTGTTGTGAAGGTTCAATAAATTTCTGTGTGTTGAATTCTTAGAGTAGTGAGTGGTATGTGTTAGGTACTTGATTATTATTAGGTATCAGTGATATTAATATTAGTATGGCTTGCAAACAGTTACCCTCTTGGTAAGGCTTGCAAGACACCTTTTACCACCAACATAGCTTTTCTAGGTGGCATTTTGCCTCTGCTCCAGAAAGAATCCATACACAGGAACTGGCAAATTCACCTCCCTCTGCATTTACCATGTCATGGCAGAGTGGATGTGTCTGTGGGGTCCACAGTATTGTGTGAATCATAACAAACCTCCCAAGTGCAACCTGACCCTGGCCCCTCACTGTGCTTCCCGTTAACTTTTACTTCACCTCAGAAAGACCTTCCTGGGAAATGTGGTTTTATAAGTGTTAGAGGAATTCGTCATCGGGGACCTCTTTGGTTACAGAACCCAAGTGAAGTAACCAGGGCAGGAAATGCATCTGTTCTGCAGTACTGGGCTGCCCCAGTGGGCATGCAGTGCTCTGACTTCAAGGGAGCTTTTGCACACCAGCGTCCTATATCATAGCCATCTGCCCCAATAAATCCTGTACTTACTGCTAGTTAAAACCACTGGTATCCAGGGATGGAATGCTTGATTCATTAGCTACTGATGAGGCTAGCAATCCAAAGACCTGCCTTCTGTCTTCTGCTTCATTACATTCAAGAGCAATTAAGAGAAGTGATTTTGTCATCACACTCTTGCTAATAAATGCAGCTTTAGTGGATTAAGCAGTAGCTTAGAAGCAGAAGAGGGCCATAGGCTTCTATTACATTTTCAGGTTGAACTTAATTGTGCTCATTGTCACAATCTTTTGCCTATGTGTGCTTCTATCTTACTATCTAAGAAAGATAGTAAGATCACTAAAAAGTAAAAAAAGAATGGATAAACACACTGACCTTCTTTCAATAAAGCAATGGAACTGGGGGTAGCTGGAGCTCAGAAACCCCCTTGTTCCACAGTGGGTCATGCCTTATATCTGAGATGCTTAGGGGAAAGGTGCTGTTGAATCAGACCCAGGGATTAGAGGCAAGGGGTTGCCAGCAGGCGTAAGGGAGCCCTCTCAGAGTGTTATGAGATTTCAACTTCCATTCAGGACTGGCAGACACATCACTCATTGCCTTCTGCTTTGGGCCATGCATGGCAATGCTCCAAAAAGCTATAATAGAAAAGGTGGGATGAGATATAAAAGAATTTGGCAAATAACAAGGTCTTTTTTTTCTTTTTGCTGATAGTCCAAATAAAAAAATACTTAAAAAGAAAAAATATATATGTACATATATGTGTGTATATATATATATATATACACATATACACATATATACTGCAATGAAACCAGTGACTCCAATTATTACCACTCAAAATATTGTTTCAACCAGTTATTTCTACAACCTATAATACTTTTTATGGAAAATCAAAAAGATATTAATATTTAAAGTTTTCTAACACTAAGAATTGTAAAGATAGTAAAGCAATTTGATTCTTTTTTTAACCCCTTGTACCAAAATCCAAGAATTTAATATGATTTGCCAGGGGCATAAACAAATGTGCAGGACTGTCAAAGAAATGTCAAATGCAGTACAGAAAATCTTAATTCATTTTCAATTTAATTTAATCTTGGAATTCAAAGAGGTTTTGGGAGTACCTATTCCAACTTCTTAAGACCTAGACAAAGCCCCAAGGTCACCTTAGTTCTTTTCTCCATTGGTCATATCCTTATTTTTTTGACCTTGTAAGAAAATGGAGAAGATCCCTCAGTTGCTCTTACTCTATTTACTATTTAGAAGTAAAGAGAGATTCCAGCTGAGTCTACCATGAAAAAAACAGGAGCTTTTAACTTAGTTCTCACAACTTCAAACTCCAGCCAGTAAGACATGGGCAATTTTTTTTTTTAATTTAAAAGAATGAAGAGGGGAGAACCCAGTATATCCACTAGGAAGTTGCCAGATGCCACTGTCAACCCCATACTTCAGTTGCCCTTGGCGTTGACTTCTGGATGTCATCAATCCAGACCTGTCTCCATGGGCCCTGTAATCTGCCTAAGCAGTGTCATTTGGTCTGACTTTCTGACTAACCACACCTTTGCCTCCTTGCCTCATTTCCTGACACACTATGTTCCTAGTCACAAGCTGCTCAAGCTGTCTGCTCAGCTCTTGGTTTATTCTGACTTACCTTAGAACCCAGTATAGAAAGAATCAGGGCATTCACATATAAGAACAGGAGCCTGAGAACTGAGGAAAAGAAATGAATACCTTTGCATTGTGTAGCATACTGGGCTCAGCTCAAAGGTTGGCATGGAATATTCTTCCTGATATTAATGCAAACCACATGTGGTATTGACAGAGAGGGATTTGATCCAGTTTATAGAGCTAAAGTCTAGTACAAAGAGAGCCCTAGTTCAAGCAGTTAAAGGGATTAAAGATAGAAGGAATTTGCTACATGCCAAACTCATTCTGATGGTGGGATGGCAGGTGAGAGAAAGTAAAGAACAAATGGAGATAAGACTGTGAAAAAAGTGTTTGCCCGAAGGGGCCTGGAAAGAGATGAGAGGGTCAAAGTTGTGAGACGGGAGCTGATTTAATTGGTAAGACTCTACTCCTCAACTCCTGTTGATAAAGGCTGTCACAAAGGTGGTCTTCTCCAGCTGAAGACAACACCTCAGCAATCACAGAAGGTCCTGGTGGATAGAATGCCTAAGGTCTCTCTGCAGAATGCCATACATGGGCAGGACTGAGCACATCCCGCTCAACTTAGCAAATTACAAAATGAATTTTTTTCCAATCTATCTACACAAACATTGAAAGTAGTAGTAATAATCCCTGGTAGGTGGGAGACAGCAGATATCTAACATTTTGCCAAACTCTATAGTTATCACTAACACTCTTAAGTCTTGACCCTGGTAGATGTGTGCTGGTTTCTTCTGTGAGTTTTCAGTGGTTTATTTATGACTCCAGTACATACCCTTGTCCATGCTACCCTGGAGGATGCCTACCCCAAAGGGTATCACTCAGACATGGTCCCAGGAGTCTCTGCTCAAGTCCCCAGAAATGCTCCTTGCATATCCCACCTAAACTGCCTTCTGTAAACTCTTAATGCCAAGCTATCATTTAGCAGAAAGCTGAATAACAACCACCAGCAAGTCTTTGGGGAAATGACCTGATATCCTATTCTCTGCATTTGCTTTCGTACATACCAAAGCTTATATTTCTCCAGTGTGATAATGATCTATCTACATTCTATTTATTCTCTTACCTTGAAGATTTTCTTGATTTTCAACTATAAATTCTTACTTCAATTTATCCAATCATAGTATCTCGGAAGGAAAAAAGACTGAGCCAATTCCTTTATATCATCAGTGAAGTGAAGGGTGTTATTAATGATCACCTAGCTTGGAGCATTCTGCATTGGTCTACTTCTGTGCCCTTTCCCACCACAGGGCAAGTTCGAGAGGCTTCCCCACCACCGGAACCTCCCTCCTCTCTAGTGTCCTGTCCTGGGCTGGGGCTTGATCTGGGACATTGCACAAGCACAGATGAGACAGGGACTAGGCAAAGGTCTTAGAGCCTGAATTCCCCTCTTGCTGAGCAGTTACAAGATGGGAAAATAAAAGTCTTAGCAACAACTCCAGGTAGCCACATTTGAAGCAAAGGAGGCATATGGGAGAATATTCTAGGAGGCGTTCTTGGAGCACATAGATGTAAGGCAGGAGGGATACATTTCTGGACCCCACAAATCTACTATCACTGAGAACAGTATTGTTTTAGTGCTGTTTCTCTTTTTCAGTATTATCTTTAATATTTTGCAACATTGCCTTTCAAAATAACCACATGATAGAACATAACTCCTTGGCCTTTATGGTAGCAATGTATATCATTCTATGTCCACACTGAGCTTCCTGACTTCTATGTGCAATTTTTGGTACATTCATACCTCCACTTCATGAATGTTTGGATGAAATTGTTCTGAGTTAAGAATGATCTAAAAATATTAATTACAATCAACACTAAAACAATTGCTTCAGAAGTTTGCATGCCCAGAAACAGCAATAAGCACAAAGGACATGGGCCAAATGTGCCGAGAAGGTCTTTACACAGAGGAAACGGGGTTGCTACCTGGCAAAGGTGACAGTGCATCAGAAATGATGTGGTTCTTGACTTAATTTTTCCTGCTATTTTTGGGAAATTGGCCTTTCACATCATTTTTTTTCCATTTAATGTGATATTGTATGAATAATGTCTCTATAGTACCTTCTAAATTTGTATAAAATGCAACTACCCCATAGTCGGTGCCAGGAGGCCATGCTCACCAGTGAAGACGGGAGAATCCCAGGCTCAGAGCCAATGCCCACACCCCCTGATGCTGGAGGGAAACACCCCAGCCGATCTTTGCAGGGTCAGCTCCTATGAACTGCCTGTGAAGGGGAGCCTGTTCGTTCTCAATTATCTCTTTGGGGTCTTGGGAACCTTGTCCAGTGACTCTTTTTTGTTTCTTTCTATCTCTCTCAATCCAGGAAAACCTCAATCTAATTTAGGAAAAATCTCTCTTTATTCTCCCTCCCTTCCCCTTCCCCACTCCTAATCAAGCTATTTGGCTTATAACCTATGCACCCTATGCATTAGGTGACATTCCACCTCCAGGAGCATGCAGAGGTCAGTGACTGGAGCATTTTCATAAACCTGCTGAGACCCTGCCATGTGGAAGAGCCCACATCACTATGAACTGCTGGGCGGAATTGCAAATGAAGTCAGAGAGGGTACCAGAGGAAGTAGCCCCCAATTCTTTGGAAGTCCTATCTGCAGGTGGAGGGGCAGAAAAGAACCCCTAAAACTCCTTGTTTTTCTTTCTTCCCATTTTATATTCCATACACACAAGCTTGCCTCCCACCTTCTTATGATTAACGGTGGCACATCTATTGATTTGGTCTTTTAAAATGCATTTAAAAGGTTGCATGAGAAAAGGGGGTTAATTATTGTTTCCTTCAAAATACTAACTTTGAACTAATGGGAGTTCCAAGAAGAAAATATTCTCATGCTTATTCTCCCTAGAGAATGGCACTTAAAATTATTTTCCAGTTTCATTGAAATATAGTTGAAATACAATTTGTTGAAGGTGTGCGACATAGTGATTTGATATATGTATATATTGCGAAATGATCACCACAATAAGTTTAGTCAATGTTCATCACCTCACAGTTACAAATTTTTTTTTCTTGTAATGAGAACTTTTAAGATCTATTCACTTAGCAACTTTCAAATATACAATGGAGTATTTTTTTTGAAGATTTTATTTATTTATTTTTAGACAGAGGGGAAGGGAAGAAGAAAGAATGGGAAAGAAACATCAATGTGTGGTTGCCTTTCAAGTGCCCACTATTGGTGACCTGGCCTGTAACCCAGACATTATGCCCTGACTGGGAATCAAACCAGTGACCCTTTGGATCACAAGCCTGTGCTCAATCCACTGAGCCATACCAGCCAGGGCACAACTTTCAAATATACAATGCAGCATTGTTAACTATAGTTACCATGTTGTATATTACATCCCCAAGATTTATTTACCTTATAATTAGAAGAATGACATTTTTAAAGAAATCTGGACTGTCATTGTAGGTCTATAGAATAAGTTAGAGATAGCAAATTGTAATTTTTTTACTCACAATTTTACTCACAGTAGGTCTCAGGAGACACACATGTACATTAGGTTAAAAAATAAAAAAAAAAGAAGAGGAAGAAGACAAATATATTAACTTGGAATAAAATCAGCTCCAGAACAGAAAATGCTGTGAACTGGAAATGGGAAAAGTTGGGTTGCAGGGCCAGTAGTAGCAGTGGCATTGGGGCATACAGAGAGCTCAGTAGATCTTTTCACATTTCTCACTCTCAGTAACACACACCAGCATGAAATAAAGCCTTCTTTAAAATTTTGTTTAAAATATGTTATAGATATTGGTGGTAATCTAAAAACTATTTTTAAAAGATATCCGACTGCTTTAAAAGGCCCAGTGAGACAATGAATGAAATGTGTTTAGGAGGAAAGAGGGAAGACTCGGCATTCTTTCTTTCTTTTTTTTTTAAATTTGTTTTTCTCTTATTGATTCTGGAGAGAGGGAAAGGGAGGGAAAGAGGGAGCAGAAAAGAGACACCAATGTGAGAAACATTGATCAGTTGCTTCTGGCATGTGCCCCAGCTGGAGACCAAACCCACAACCCAGACATGTGCCTTGGTGGGGAATTGATCCCACAACCTTTTGATTTGCAGGATGATGCCCGACCAATAGCCACACCAAGGTCAGGGCTCAGGCATCCTCTCTGCTCCCCTTGGATAAGCACTGCAAAATGCTGCCCTGCTCCATTTTCCCATCCCACAGGGCAGGGTCTTGCCTGGCATGGGGTAGGAAAGGAAAGAGCATGCTGGGAGTCCAGAACAAACCAGAGGACCCTATGGAAATGGAAAGCTTCCATAAAGCCACGCAAGGGTGACTTTGACAGAGGGTAATTAAAACCCCTTATTGTCTGCAGACTGAAATGGGTTCAATTAAGACAATATCCCTAAGCAGCATGAAATACAGTGCCCAAGGTAGATTCTGGAGAAATGAAAATGTCACAGCCCCATTCTGTGTGAAAGAGAATGTTAAAAAAACTTTCCTCTGATCAAAACAAAGGTAGATGTTGAGAGAAGTTGGTAGATATTCCTGGCTAACCTTTTCTGAGTGCTAATTATGTGTTAGGTACTCTTCTAAATTTCCATGTGAATTCACTTGTGTTCCCAGCAACCTCAGCACCAGTTTATGGAAGAGGAAACTGAGTCATGGGGCAGCTAAGTGCTTGTTTACATTTCCAGAGGAGGCAAATTACAGAGCCTGATTACAAACTAGACATTCTGGCTCCAGAGCCTTCACTTTCAACTCACTGCTCTACCACCTCTCGTGTGTATGACAGGTACATCACTGCAGAGGACTTTGTACTTGAGAGTTTCAAAGTCAAATGAGTCATATTTGGAAAGCATTTCTAAGCAGTTCTTATAGGCACACAGTGCTAGGTGGTTTTACATCATTCTTTGCAACAATTCTGTGATGAATCTACTCCATTTCTTTCTAAACATGTTCTTGGGAGAGTAAGTTTGTAATAGAAGTGGTATCTGTTTCTCTAGAGAGTGCACTTTTATAGAGAAAAATCAAAAGAAAAAATATAATGAGTGAATCCTATTAGCTCCACTTTCTTTGATCATTCACACCTCATACATACTGTTGTATGCTGCTAGGCCAAGCGAGCACCACCTTTCCCCCATGGCACTTGCCCAAGCCCCGGCAGGGTGTCCAGACAGAGTTAATTTACCCCCAGAGCTAGCATTCCACGTCTCATATTCTTTTCACTGATGCCAGACATCATATCAGTTGTCATCTTTTGATACAAATGGCATCCTAATCAGAAAAAGTTTCAATGTTGGATTGTTTCTGGATGGGTCAGTGAAACAGGATCGTATTTCTTTTGTGTTCTTGGCTTCACGCTATCACCACAGTAATTTTCCAGAAATTCTTAGAGAGTCTCCTTCCTGGTCAAAAATTTTTGTTAGCTCATTATGTATATTTGAAGTACAGCCTCTCAGTCTACCATTAAACCCTGCTCAGAATATGGCCTGAATTATTTCTTTCTGATATTATTTCCTATGGTTTCTTCCTTCCTTTCCTGTCCCCCCCCCCTTACAGTTGCAGGGAAGGAAAAATAATTTTTTCTCTACTCTTCTAGGTTCTCGGCTGAGAACTCTCCATAATAAAAAACAGATTAACTGGAGAAAAACAGAAGTTTAATAACATGTATATCTCCTGTAAACATGGGAGAGACCCAGGAAGACTAACTCCTTAAAAATCACCCAAGCCACTACTCTAATGCATCTCCAGTTCAGACAGAAGAAGATGTTAGGGGAGGGGGACCAGTTATGGGAGATGCCAGGAAAAGCATGATAAAAAGGGGCAAGGTTGTTCTGCAGATTTAAATCGATGCCTTCTCCATTGATAAGAGTGTCATGAAATTTAGTCAAGCCCTCTTCCTGGTACATACCCTGGAAGATACCCTTACAAATGAAGATTTCCTTTGTCATTGAAAATGTCTCTTACAAATGGGTAACTTTCACTCAGTTTTTAGAATTTCTACTCTGTCTGCTCTGTCCTAAAAGTAATCAAACCAAAAATCAGTAGATCAAAAAGGCATATTTTGGGGTGGTATATTTTTCTTCTCTTCACAGTCCATGCCTTCCTGATTCATACAGTAGCCCATGGTTTCTGGAATGTTCTCCCATTCTCCCCACTTCCTAACTTTTCCACATGCCTTCATATTGTGAGTCCCTCCATACCTAGTTGCAAGGCTGTGTCATAATCCCTTTTCCAACCACTATGCAACTTAAGCCATCTCCCCTCTCCTCAAAGCCCTTCATCGGAGCCCCTTAGTGACACCCTGCAAATACGGTTATTTATATACAAGCCTCATATCCCTAGATGTCAGTTTCCTCAAGCACAGAACTGGTTTAACTCTGTGGTAGAAACAGAGGCAGACATGGGTCTTGTGATGAAAGACGCAGGGAAGAATAGCAGGGACTCCGCAATTACAGGACTGCATATGCTTCACCCTTCACAGAAAACTGGAAAACGCAGTTTCTCACACTTCACAGACAAATGACTGAGGACACATGACACAACTCTTCTGTGTTTACATTACAGTTACATGTTTTCCCCAAGAGAAACTGATTGGGCCATTTTGCCACCATACTATACAAGTGCCCCTACTGGACAGTATTTGTCCCAGATCAGCCCTGAGGCCACTGACCTCCACCGTCCGTGCCCTAGGCACAGTTGCTCTGAACCAAGCACTAATCCGTAAACTAATCAGTGGTTATCAGGGGGAGTCCACCTGACTTCATGCAAATTTACTTTAGTCATAGTGGCTTATATAGAAAATTACTAGTGAGGGTCATTTTTCTTCACAGGTACTTACATTCCTTCTCCTGCCTGCCTGCCCAGCATAATAAAATCTGGTGATTTCTATTAAGCCTGGATAAATAAGTCTTGGTTCCCAATTATGTGTTTATCCATAGTACAGCGAAACCTAAGCAGGATTTGGGGGGTCAAGTTGGTGGGCTTGGCCGGTCTCTGTTGCCTATTTCCATATCTTCCATGGCCAGTGAATGGTTTTTCTTACTTGTTTTGTCTTGGGCTGGAGCTTAAAGCACATTACATCACCTAGCTTGAGCTACGGCCAATAATGCCCTCACCCATTCCTGCTTCCTCCATCACTTGGATCAAGAGCTCTTTTATTATGTGTGCTTGCTTGAAGAATATAGGTCAATAAATTTGTATGCCTGTCCTTACCACACAGCTTTATAAAACAAACCAATAGGCCCGAGAGCCCACTGTGTGTTGCAGCTGAGTTCCACTGGCTTACTAGAGCCAATTCCCACCTCCATGGACTCCACACTTAGTGATGCCATGCTGGTAACTTGAAATCAACTATGGAGGGAGTATTTACACTGTAGAAATCGGCAAACACTACAAAATGATCTTTTTATATTTATTTTACTCTTCTTTATTTTCAGAGAGCTGGTTTAGCAAATGCCACTGAAATAAGCCAATCACAACTCCTAACAAGTATAAGACAAAATACCTATCCACAGTAGCACTATCCCATTTCTTCTAGTACAGAGAATGCATCCTGTTTCTTTGAGACCCAGTCCATATGAGGAAGCTGAGGCACATTGCTGATTGATTATTCCAAAGGAAATAACACAGAATGGAGCTCCAGAAATAAGCTAGAAAGACTGCCATCTAAATTCCACCCAGAGCTGGACTAAGGTACTAAATTTTTTATCCCAAAGAGTCCAATGAACCCAAGCAAAGGGTAATGATACTGGGGAGAGCCAAATGGATGGATTAACCTTTTTAAAAGGATAAATGAAGTTAATAAATGTTTAGAATAGAAAGAACTACTGCCATTCCAGGCCTCTAGCAGCCTCTAGTACATTTCCATGTTATGCTGGCTTTAATGGGAAGCGACAGCTGATGAAAGCTGTTATTCATGGTCATCTGAAACAGCTTTCCTCCCAGATGAAATTTGGTGTGGCGTGAGTCTAAACACACAGACCAAAGGCCAGGCAAATGTATTCCCCAGGTCCCCAAGGGCTGGCAGAGGCAACTCTGTTTGTGAAGGGGGCTTCCTGACTGGGCATCAGAGAGGCCCCAGGTAAACAATAGGCGTCTTTATGCCCCTCCTATGCTCAGTCCTGAGATGGTGGTCCTGGCCCCAGTCCCTGCCCATCTCAGGCCCTCCTCTTTGTTTATAATCAACCACAGGCACTTGGGGTGACTTTGGAGTTCTGTGACAAGTATTTTCCATCACCATAAATGAACAAAGTCCAGATTTATCCCACTGCCTTCGAGGTGAGCCATTTCCCTGTGGGGAGCAACATTGGGGTGGGTGGCATGATGCATGAACTTCTTTGGCTTTGAGAAGATAACTCTGACTTCTTACCTAGAAGTACCAAGTCCAGCAAAAAGGGTTTCTTGTCTGGAGTTTCAAAATGCTAGTTATCCCAGCGGCCTGTGGGACTGATGTCTGTGAGCCCAAGGAGAGCAAACACTCTGTGGAATACGAAGCCATTGCTCCTACTCCATGTCTAGCCATCTGACACTGACATGAAGTTACAAACATATGGTTTCCATCAAAACAAGGTTGGTGGTATTTTATCAACCTCAGGGAGCTAGGGACTTAGTAAATAGGGCAGCCCAAAGCTTAGTAGCTAGAGGGTGGTTACTTGGAATGATAGTATCTAGGCCAGGAGACAAGTCTTTCTGGAAGAGCCAATATTTGAACTACACTAGTGTGAGTTTTGGGCAATGTGTCAAGCATCTAGAACTAAGAGAAATCAAATTTAGTCCCATAGTTTCTGCCTCGATTCTGAGTCACCTTTCAAGGAAGTTCTCTTTCTTTCTTATTCCAAAATTAAACTACCAGAAGTTGGCTATGGATGCCTAACCAAGAGAGGTGAAACATATTGTACATCACAATGGCAAACTAAGGCCATTAAGTTGGGGAAACAGACCAAAACATTAATGTCTCTCTCTTTGAGCCTCCTGACTCCTCACATGTCTCTAAGATCCCCAGTGAACAGATGTTAATTCGGGCCACAAACACACCTTTGCAAGAAATGTGACTTTATTTTCAATAGCTAATTCTATTTTCCTTTTTAAGATGCATATCACGGGGTCATAGAAACTAAGATTTTTGGTACACCTCTGTATGCCAGAAACCTAGAACAATATATAGAACTCAAGAAGCTAGTGTTTTAATGTGTGAATGTTAAGATTCTCAAAATCTCTGTAGCATTGAACCTCAGTTTCTTGCCAGGTGACAAGGCAGGCATGTGTGCACATCTGTGAGTGTGTGTGAATGTGTATTTGGGGATCAGGTGTGTGCATGTGTGTAATGTGTATTAGGGGGAGGGCGTCTGGCCTTAGGTGGTCCATCAGTGTTAGTACTTATTGAGTCACCTTTGTTCCCATCATTTCTCCAGTTATTTGACCAGTTAGCCGCTGCTTCATCTTTCTTGTCTCAAGCACAATGCCTCCTCAAGTCTGGTCTTCTTTTCACATGTGTTTGTTTCTCTGGAGGATGCAGGGCAAAGAGTCAGTCATTCTTGGTGCCATTCCTCACCCTCAAGGACTCCTAGTCCTTGAAACGCTATCACAGCCATTTCTACACCTCAGCACCATTTCCCTGCTGGCACCAGAAACAGTGTTTTGATCTCCCCAAGCTCCACAAGGAAGTGAGACCAGGCAGGTCTGCAGTGGGGCCACATGGGAGAACTTCTTTCCCCCTCTCCAGTTCTCTCTCCTCCCAGACTATGAAATCCAGCACAAAGGCTGCAATGCTCATCTCTTCATCTACTTTCTCATTTCAGTGTTTACCAAAACATTTACCGTGCCATGTGTGCTCTTGAAACTCATAATTTTGAAGCCCTTGTGACTTAAAAATCTTTTTGTGGACCATTGTTTCTACCAGGAGTTTCAAAAATCTATTTTGATCCACAGCTGAATTCATTTTTCTTCCTCTTGGCATAGCTGCTGAACTATCTCTGTCCTGATATATGAAAGTGAAATGTTCCACCTCTCTGGGTTAGGGGAAGTGTCACAAATTAAAGAAACAGGAGGAAAAATCTTTGACTAATACTTCAAAATATTATCCTACTTTATCTGCTGCTTTTGATCAGATAGCTGCGGCAAGTTCTCCACAGCCTCCCCTCTGGCCTGAGGCTTACACTCCTTGGACTCCAGGGGTCCCCCAGGGACATTTAGGGGAAGGGTTCTGACGTATCCTGGCTACATTCTGAGACTAGAGAGAATCTGAAATATCAAGGTACTGCCTAAATGCTTGAAAAGTGAAGAAATAGGCTCTTCATTTCTCCTCCAATCAAGGGTCTCACCATAGCCCATTTTGCTGAGGATCCTTTAGAGTGTCCCTGGGCTGTTACCTTAGTTCATTGTAATACTTACAGCTGATGGGGCAGGAGTTAGATTCAAGAGATAGCTTACATTTTTCCAAGGTGTGTGGATTTTAGGGTCTCTTTCCAGGGGCAGGAAAGGAAATGTGGGGGTTTATGACACCTTTTCTTTCTTTCAGATCTTTGGAGTAGTTACACATAAACAACCAAGGTTTTGTCCTATATTTCAAACCCCTTGCATGTCATCTGTAACTGTTCTTTCATCATCAGAATATCAATTGTGTGCCTTTGTGGGCAACTAGAGGATTTATTGTCTGACCCGAGAGTTAGCCAACTTACCCACATGTGTGCACAGCTGGAGATGTGTGAGTGGGTGGCTGGCTGGGGCAGCAGGTGCATGTGAGATTGGTAGTGAAGCAGGGGTGATTACACCTTGATACAAGGAGAATCAACCTTTTTAATCCTTCCAGTATGTCCTTGACACTAATTCTTTACTTCCATCAACACAAAGGCTGCATACAATTGATTCATTTGATTTCATAAGTATAATACTTCCTGGAAAGTGGAAAGTAAAATTTCAACCATTCATATTGTTGTATGAATTAATTTCTTAGAAAATACTTTCAATTTACAGTAGACATTGTAAATTAGGTAGCATGGGTGAAAAAACTAAAGCCAAAGGAAATGGAATTACTTAATCAAAGTCTACATCAGTTAAAAGCAATTTTTTTCTCACTTTATGAATTTAGTCAGATTCCTGGCAGCTGGAATAATGGTAATTAGTGAAATAAGGGTTTTGATATGGATTTTAAATGAGGACCAAGAATGAATTGGGTGGTGAGAGTTCTGATTTGGGCATAATAGGTAAGGTTTTTAATAAATACCAGAAGGAAGCTTGAAGCCTCTGGAGATGAGGAAGTGCCAGAGGGTTATATAAAGAGTAGTGTGGGTTTGCAAACTGCAGAGACAAATTATGTGGGACCTTTATTCAATAATTATTACAACTATGTTAGTACTACTCTAGGGAACTGGCACTGGTAATATGAAGATGACTAAAACATGATCAAGTAAAATTCAGATATAACACATATGAATGTTTTACCTATATATATTTTTTTTTGCAAAGTTCACCTTCTTGGCTTAATTAAAAGGCTTCATCTGTTCTATGAGGGGGTGGAGGAAGGAGTGCCCAGACCTACTCTACAGAGTGGAGACGGAGAAAGTAAGCCAGTTTGTGTGCATGTGTGTACGCATGTGCACACGTGTGTGCACGCATGTGTTTGTGTTTGTGGATGTGAAGGATTTAGGTTAGGCTTAGACAGAGTGGTATATTTATCTGTTTCTGCTCTCCTACCATAAAAGAAAAGAATGAAAGAATAAAGACCTATTTGGTGAACAGGTATAAAATGTGTGGGCAGGAACTAAAGGAGAATGGAAGAATTGGGAAAAAGAAGAAAGATGAACCTAGAAAACAAGTTTGTAGTTCAGGTTCTCCGGAAAGCGGAATCTGAAATAAAATTAGAAGTAGGAGAGATTTGCTGGGGGAGGTGCCTATTTCTGTTTTCATGAAAGGGAGGTGGAGCAAAAGTGGAAGAGAAGACCCTTCAGGTTATGATGCAGGTCTGACACCTATGAAAAGAAACAGAAACGGAAGGAAGATTGGGTAGAAAGAACCTCAAACTGCAATGCAGTCCAGAGAAAGTCTCTCTGATGGGAAGACCTAGAGCAGTGACTGCCCCCTAGAGAACTCCACATTGGGAAGAGAAGGCCTGGCTCTAGCCACTCCCTTCCTCCTCCCCTATATTTAATCATTGGCTGGAAACAGCCTGGGAAGAGTGTGGCTTCAGCATGCATGCTACATTGGATCCAAAGATGTGGCAGCTGAAGGCTATGAGTCAACCCTTCTCCCCTCCATGGGCTCACCCAAGGTAATCTGAGCCAGGCACCTGATGGATCACACACCTGCGGTGCCTCAAGCTAGGAGAGGGGCTGGAGTAGACTGCTGGAATGCTGTATAAGGATGTAAGAGCTCTTCCTATGCTACCAGCACTGCTCAAGTACCTCAAAGCCACAGCGTTGGATTAGGGTCTTGGCCAGCCAACTGGCCAACCCTGAAATGGCTGGAAGGACAGTCATTCCTGGAGCACACCCAGTGTCTTCACTTAGTCACTATCTCACTGAGTGCTGCCACAGAGGGGCTGCTGCACGTATAGTGGGGATAAATGAACCCCCTGGAGAACCTACACAGTAGACTGTGGGCATCTCTAAACTCTTTACATTTTCCACAGAGACCATAGAAATCAGATTGTCTGGTCTGGCCACATGAGGTGATGGATCCAGAGTTAATGTGGATGAAACCAGAGTTTAAGAGCTATAATGTACACTGGAGAAATGGTGTTACCCTAAATCATGCCTTCACTAGGGTCAGGGTAAGTCAGTGATGCCGGAGTAGATGTCTGAACCTAGAATATAATTAATGATTCAGTGACACAGAATTTCCAGTTGGGGATGGGATGGGGAAAGGAGTGAATGTGCAGCGAATGAATGATCCCCTGATATCCACCTGTCATAATTCTTGGGCATTTGACTACAGGGCGATGGAAGGTTCAGATGAGAATGAAATAATAAACCAAAATCCTTTACCAAATGTACAGGTTACCACAATGCCACATGCTTTCAGACGGAACATTCACCACATTCAAAAAGAAAATTACACATTTTAAAGTAATAAAAATGGACATGACACATATACACAAAAAGTTGTACTTAGACACAGGGAGTCTGGAGTAAATAATTGATGATTCCCCCTGTTGAATGTGCAATGGACTTTTGCATCATAAATAAATGAGCAAGCCACTGTTGATCCAGAGAGACTTCCCCTAGCACACACACACAGAACATCATTCTTGTACCTCATGTTCATCTAAGGGCTAAGCCAGCTGTTGGCTCTGTGCTCTGTGAAACTGGGAAAATGAAGATAGAGAATAAATGTGAGCCACAGGTCCTGTGTGTACCTTGGTTTCATGATATTTTCTTAAACTTCACATCAAGAAAAATGGAATGCTGTTTCCTAGGAGATGGGTTTTATATATCTGTATTGGAAGTAGTGATATTTTGCAAAATTGTCACTTTATACTCAGGTTGTAAGTCCTGGACTCGAGAATTTAATCATCCCCTTTTGGGCATTTGGTTTGACAGTGAATGAACAGGCTTGCCTTGCTGTGAGCTCTGTGGACCAAATGAGAAAGCTTGTGTCAGAATCAAGGGATTCAAGTCTCCAATCAATTAAATAAAATATCATTAAAGTAATCAGTCAAGTGAACCATGGCAGTTTGAAAACCTGCCTGCAAATTTTGACTCTTCTATCTTGAAGAGGTGGAATCTTTGTCCTCTCTGTCAAATGAGACCATCCTTAGTGATTGGTCAACCCACAGGCTACAGAGGAGGTGACACTGTGTGACTTTGGAAGCTGATCATTGGAGAGGTATAGCTTCAACTAGGTACCCTGGAGCACTCAAGCGGGATTCCTAGGCTGCCTGTACACAGTCTCACCATCCTGCAGACACCGTGCTGTGAGGAAGTTCAAGGTAGCCCATGTGGGAGAAGCACACAGAGAAGCTGAGATCAAATGAAAAGGGGGAGATGCCCAGCAGCCCCAGTTAGAATGGAGTGAGAGACCTCAATCCAGGACTGTCTAGCAGAAGCCCCTCTAGATCCCTAGCCCACAGAAACTGCCAGAGGTAATAAAATGATTGCTCTTACTTTAGGCCACCATGTTTTGCCTTGTTAGGCAGCAACAGATAACAAGGACACACATTCATGATTCAACTATAGAGAATTTAAAACAGAAATCACGTACCAACTTATTTTACCTAATTACAATCTGTTGCACAGGCCTGGGCCAAGCGATCTGTGTCATGGCTGGACCCCATTGCTCACCTGGGATTCGGAGGCTTCACCGTGGTCAGCACTGTTTCATCAGCAGCCCTTCCTTTTTGGCGGCGGAAGGCCCTTACAGACAGGCTTTTCTGAGATCTCTTTAAGCCAATAAGAAGAAAACCTGTGTTTTCCTTTCTAATTTCCCTGCTTTCTGTTCCAACTGTTGTGTAGGTGGTAGAAATTAAATCTTTCATATTAGATTGTGTGCCCCTCTTCACCCAGAATATAGTTGAAAGCTATATCATGTACTGGATTAATTTAATTACCTAAGAAAGAATCACTCCAAATCCAGCAGCATATTGAAAGGATTATACACCATGACCAGTTGGGCTTTATTCATGCGATGGGAGTTAAATAGATGAAAATCAACTAAAATAGTAAGTACATTAATAGAATAGAGAAAAGTTAATTATCTTAATTGATGCAGAAATATACATTTGACAAAATCCAACAACTTTCTAATAAAAACACTAAAAAAATTAGGAATAGAAGAAAATTCCCTCCACCTGATAAAGAACATTTATGAGAAAAAATAATTTAACTTCTTACTCAGTGAAAAGTGAGAGCTTTTCCTTTAAGGTCAGAAACAAGACAAGGATTTCTATGCTCACCGTTTCTACTCAACATAGTACCAGGCATTCTAGCTAGAGCAGTTATGTAAGGAAAAGGGAAAAAAAAAGCATCTAAATGTGAAGGAAGAAGTAAAACTACTCACAAGTATCATAACCTTATATACAGAAAATCCTACATAAGCTTAAAACAGTAATAACAACAACAACAAAACATTAGCACTACTAAACTAATGAAGCAAAGTTACAGAATATAAGATTAACATGCAAAAATTAGTTGAATTTCTACACACCAGCAATGAAGTATCCAAAAATAAAATTAGGAAAACAATTTCATTCACAATAGCATAAAAAAATAAAATACTTAGAAATAAATTTAATCAAGGAGGTGCATGATTTATATATTGAAAATGTCAAAACACTGACACAAGAAATTGAAGAAGACCTAAAAAATTGGAAAAATATCCCTGTTTATAGATTGTAAGACTTAGTATCAAGATGGCAATATGCTCCAAAAATACAATTATTATAAAAATTTCAGTGACTTTTCTATTTTTTTGCAGAAATGAAAAAGACAATCCTGAAATTCATATGAAGTTTCAAGGGACCCCAAATAGTCAAACCAGTCTTGAAAAAGAACCAGCTGGAGAACTCACGCTTCCTGGTTTAAAAATGTATGAAATCCCCTCTAAGGCTCTTCCCAAGGCACATTTGATTGGCATCCTGGAAGTGATCTCTCCCAGGGTCTTCTCCCTATGTCTTCATGTGCTCTGTACTCTGGACCTTTTCTGGGTCCCTTGCCCTGTTTTACCTATTTGTGTGGTTACTGTACACATGGTTTTACTTGTTTGTTTGTTTGTTTTTATGAAACAATGGCATATGTTGTCTGAAATACAAAGTCATGGTATGACTCAGCATTAAGCAATATTTACCCTTGGGAACATCACAGCTTCTTTCTGAGCCCTGCTTTCCTCAAACCTAACGACGGTCAAATGGAGCTACTTTGCTGGTCCCAAGCCAGAATTACCGGCATTGTCACGATCCTACAAAAATTGACTGAACCAGAATCTTTAGGTGGTGTGAATTCTTGGCATGGGCATTTTACAAACTCCTGGGGTGATTCTAGAATGTACCCCTGGATCACAGAGGCCAGATATCTAACTCGTCATGGCTTATTGCTATGTCCTTAGTACTCTAGGGCAAGACAAGGCTCAACACTCAGTATTCATTTGAATTAATTAATTAATGATATCTCTAAGTCCCTTTTCATCACTAATATTTATGTCTCTAGCCTTGCTTACTTAGTTATTTTTAAGGTGCTTAACATGGTGTCTTGGCTATTCGAGGTAATAATTGAGTATCTGTTGGATTGAATTTAATTGAATGTCAGAGAATTAATTTGAGGCACAGAGGCAGAATTCTGGGCATCTATCATATGAAAGCAGATTTTCCACTTTACAACAGAGACATTGTGGGGGTACAAAACATTCATGAAATGTCTTTTGGAGATTTTTTTTAAAAAGCATTTTAGCACAATACAATTTTAGCTCTTACTCTTACAAATTTGATTTCCACCAAGTTTTCATTAGTTTCATCCACAGGAGTTCTTTTCTACCCATGTGGTCATTAAGTATCCTGGGTCATCCTACCCCTGGGGATTGCTCTGTCTGCATTTTATCTCTAGCCTATGTCTGCAGGCTGAGGTATTGGAATGAATTCTGGATGCCTGCAAACCAGAAAACCAAACAGCAGTGAGAGAATGTGGTGTCTGCTTGGTCCACTTCTGGTTCCCTCCCCCTGGACCCAGTGGGGCTGCCCCAGGCGCCACCACCCACCCCCACCCCCAGAATGACCAGCAAAAAGGCCAATTTAGAATAGGCATCCTTTGATTCGGCTATTTATACCTCCTGGTCTTTTAGACTCCAACAGTTCCAGGGCTATTTAATCCTGTTCCTAACAAGATCTTGTATTTAGACTACAGTTTGAGGCTTTATCCTTTAATAACCCCAGTTTTTTTTTTTTTTTTCTTTAAAAGGCTCTGGGAGGAACTAGTTGATAATCTCAAGCTTCACAGAAGGTCTTTTAAGTTCAATCTCTGAATTTTAGGAAGCATAAATTACCAGAAAAATTTTTTCTCTCTTAACTACAGTTTGCTTGTCTTTATTGAACTAATAAGAAAGATAATCTGCATACATTAAGGTACATTATGCACTTGTCTTACTTGAATCATCTTGAGAGGTCAGGGAGCTGGGAGTCCATGATGGGAACCCAAGGAGTCTTGCAGAATCAGAGCTGGCCTCTCCCCTGAGGACCTGGCTGGACAGAGTTGTTTTCTTTGTTGGTTTTATGGATTTTGTTTGTTTGTTTGCACAGTTGGCTCCTGCAGCTCCTTCATTACAAGCAGTCTGCCCTGTACTAAAGAATTCCTTCGCTGTGAATTCGTGGACTTCCCGCTGACACCTTCACACCGCGGAGTGTTGAGCACCACACACCTAGAGAAAGAGAAGGCATGAAGAGGATTAAAAGGTCTTTGTCTCCCTCACACGTCCTCCAAACTTCAGTACTTGTGACTGTAGGCCGGCACATCCATACAACTCAGCCTATCCCACTGGTAGTCCGCCACACATGCCACAGGCCTATTGACTCTCTCAACAGCTATTTCTAAGTGCCAACCATGTGCTAGGCACTGTACTCTAAGTATTGGGTATGAAGAGAAAGACCTGTCTCTGCTAATGAGTGATTTTACTACAAGAGAGACAAGTGACAAACACAAACTGAGAATCTATGAAGAAGCATAAATTAAATAGTACCTCATTCATTCAGGTCTTATTGAGGTCCTAGATGGGAGATGAAACTATAATTTAACTAGAACTATCCAAAGAATGTATAACCCACATGAATACATTTTTCAAATTCTGACTAAATCTAAAAATGTAATTCTCAAAGTTCATTTGCACTTACTGTTTTCATGTCTTGGCTATTATAAATAGTGCTGCTATAAACAGGGAGTGCCAATATCTTTTTGAGTTAGTGTTTTCATTTCCTTCAAATAAATATCCAGAGGCGGAACTGCTGCAGCATATGGTAGTTCTAGTTTTACTTTTTGAAGAACTTCATATTGTTTTCCATAGTGGCCGCACAAAGAATCACTTGGTGAATGTGTTTAAATGTACATTCTAGATTTAGAGTTTAAAGGGGGAAAGCAACGAACTGAAGAGACTGTATAGTGTGATCCTTTTGTATAGCATATGCTTCTGTGTGTGCGTGTAGTTGGTGCATGAAAACTCTAAAAAGGTACATGATAAACAAGACATCTGCGGGGGGATGCCTGGCTGGTGCGGAGGATTTGTCTTCTGTGAGTCCCCATTTGTGTGTGTGGAAGGTTGTACCCCATGGAAGCATTTATTACCTGTTCTGTGAATATCTAACTTTTTAAAAAGAAAAGAGTGAAATTCATGTCATTATTTAAGTAATTAAAGTTCAAATTCCTGGGTCCTACCCCAGAAATTTGGATCCCACAGGTACATGTGTAGGTAGTAAAATAGGGTGAAGGATCTAAAAATTTACATTTTTAATAAGCACTCCATCTTTATATGATGCACGTTTTGAAGGACAACACTGGGACTTACACCTGCAGAAGTGTTCTCTTTCGAGGCAGTGTATTTGGTCCTCAGTTACAAAGGATGTACCTGGCACATCCCAAGCACTGCACATTGATGACCTAAGGATGAGGTGAGAGGTTTAGTGCCTAGAAGGCAGAGAGACGTGCAAATATAGACCCACTGTGGTGACTCTGAAATTTCAACAGGAATCAGTGTCAACAGCTGGGCTCATGCCCGGAATTTCTGATGCAGCAGGTCTGGGACAGGGCCTGAGACTCTGCATTTCTAACAAGGACTTATGTGACAATGACGATTCTGGTCTGGAAACCATATTTGAGAAATTGCCCTAAAACATCCCTGAAAAACAGCTAAATGGGTGCTCTTGAATATATTTTAGGATGTATTATAGGATGTGAGACTCACGAGTTAGACCTGAAACACCTATTAAAGAAAAAAAAAAGCTTTCTCTGTGACTACCATTCAAGCCTACTCCACAATCATGCTGCCATTGAATACTCCCCCTGAAAGTACTTGAAGGAAGAGGTCATAATCCCCTTTCCTAAAAAGTTCTCTGATTCTCAGGTTAAAAGCCTGCGTTTTCCTCAACCAGCCCTCAAATGGCCTAGTTTTGAGTGTCTTTGTCTCGCTTCTCTGGGGACCTTGTAACACACACCATTCCTCTGACAATATAGTTACCATGACTTTGGGCAGTGACTGTGAGGTCTCAACCACCCAAAGTTAAGCATCCTTCGACCTTCTTTCCTCTGGAGGCAGCAGCGTCAATTGGTGGAGAGAGCTGTGTGTCTAATGAGGAAGACCCCAGCTCCTCCTGCAGCACACGGGCTGGGCTAGGTGGATCAACCTCGCCGACTCTCAAGGGAGTGACGAAGGTTCCAATACCAACCTGTGGGTTAATAGAAGGACAAAGCAGGAAAACAGATGCAAAGAGTCAAGTGTGTTCCGTGCCTCGTGTGTGCTAGCAAAAGTCTTTGCCATCACCTCCTCCTCTGTGAGGTGCAGGAGAATCAGCTTCTCCCCACCCACCTTGTCAAACACAAAAGACCCCTGTATATCCCATACCACAGGCCAACAGATGCAGTTCTGCCTGGGCTCAGCTGGGATGCTCTGTAATATCAACACTGTAGCAAAGTAGGAGGAGATGACAAAATCCAAAGGGGCCATTTCAACAAGCACAGCCCACAATGATGTAAGGCACAGGGTTAGAAAGAAGGTATTTTCCACTTTTCTGCCATTCCCAGAGCACTAACTGGTGGGGGCATGGGCAGAGGTGAGGTGGTGAGGTGGTGAGGTATCTGTGGGAAAGCTGTGGGGAGCTGCTAACCCCCAGAAGGGCTTGGCAAGCAGAGAAAATGGAAAAGTCCCTCCTTGAGGAGACTGTCCACTCAGAACTGAGTGAGGCTAGAGAGGGGCACACAGGGGCTGATGGGCCCCAACACATGGAACTTCCTCTACTGACCATGAAAAGAGGCTGATAAACCAAGTTAACAGCTGCCTGCCTGATTCCTGAGATCTGGTGGTTTCTGGAGATGCTGAATTGTGAAGACGCTGTTGCTTGCGTTACTTCCCTTTTATTTTTCTCCACTCTGACCCTTAGATGTTACTTCATGGGCAGTAGCAAGGATAGACAAGAGTGGTCAATTTGTGCCCATTACCCATTTACCAGTTCCTTGGTTTAAACACAAAAGTCACCTTTTAGAAATGAATTATAGAACCTTGAATGTGAACACAATTAAAATGTAAAGGGAGAGATTTCTTAAACATCCAGAACTAAAAAGTCACTTTCTTACACAAAAATACATTTTCTTTATCACTAGTGTCTTCTCATAAAACTTATATCAGAAAGCTAATTGGCCCCCAGCTGCAAGTATTCATATTTATACACAAATGTGTCTGTGCACACACGTAAAATTCTTAGGATGTTTCAAAATTAGATTTCCTCTGGAAACTTGGATTTGAGTTCCCTTTTAAAGCTCAAAGTACCTGGCCACAGCAGGATGCCGACACCCATGATGATGTCAGCAGATGGAAACCACCGGTCTGTTGCTGGGGGTGTCCCTTCCAGTCCCTGAGCACACCAACCTCTCACCCTGGGCCTGCCTGGCCCATTTGCATCACCTACCCAGCCCTTGTAGTTATCTAATTTGAAGTGCCTAACAGGAGGTTTTCTTGTTCTTCCTTTCTTTCCAGTGTAAGTTCTACATAGGCTGCCTTAACTTTTGCATCTCTTGAATTCCACATCACCTTTGCATTTTCATGGGTCTTTTGAGGTTTGGTGGGGGCTTGCCCTTGCATTTGTTTTCCATTAGTGAAAACAATGGTCTTGTGTCCCTCCTCACTTCCACAGAACTGATGTGGACCACAGTGAAAAGGCTGGAAGACTTCAAGCTTTGTGTGGTATTCTTGTAGCATGACATGGGTCTTATAGCCTGACCTAGAAATTTCCGCTGAGAGCTTGGAGACGCACAGGACCATAAACCAGCAGGTAATGGAAGCCCCTGCGGGCTGGCTCAGAAACGCAAACGTGCATTCCTTGTCATTCCCACTCTGGGCTGTTGCTGGCTCTGAGTTAAGTGTTCAGATGAAATGAAACCAGTGACAATAATGGCCGTGGAGTTTAATGCGCCGTTTTCTTAGAGTGATAGCACAAGCTGGGAGAATGATTTAAAGGGCATAGCTTTGAATGGGAATGTTCTTGAATGTGGGACATTTCAAAGGCCATTATCATTAACACAGCATCATCCTTCCAATGAGTCTCATGTAAAACACTAACTTTCATTTCCAAATGCAACACCATAAAAATATATCTTTGAAATTTATTATATTATATATGGAGTTGATGACAAGAGCCAAATAAAAATGACCCCACAATCACAACACTTAATGCTTTTTAAATGCCGTTATGGAAATAGATGAAGAACAGCCAGCATCTGCTCAGTGCAGGGGCTTTTAAATTTGACACAATAGTCATAACTTTACGTTTCTCAGAGCTCCCTTTCTAAAATATCAAAAGCCACACAAAATTTAAATGATAGAGCCAATCATCTGGAAAATACGATTTGGAGGGAAAGTTTTCTCATTAGGTTGTTTGGGGTGATATCAGCTTGGCCAAGCCCCCATTCTCTAGATTCAAAAGCCAGACTCTGTTCTGTTAACAAAAAGGTTCAAGCAGCAGGTTACTATAAACAGCATCAAGGAACTCCTGACCAAACATTGAGGAACTTCTTGGAAGCCATAACACCAAAGCAGACAGAAGATGCAAAGTTTAAACTAATCCATCTTGAGAAGCAAAATCAAATGGCAAGAAGTCAGGGGGCATTTCATTCGGGCCTAATTGGGCAGTGTCCTCGGTGTCGCCAAAGCCTGGGGAACAGTGTACTCCCGACGGATTCAGAGGAGACCGTTCTGTGGAGTGTCATACCTGTTTGTCATGCCAAAGCCTTCAGCTGACCCAAATACTCACAGTAAATGAGCACCAAGTCCCTCCCTCTCAGAAGCCACCTCAGACACATCAGTGTTTCATGACTTGGTTCACCAGAGGCACTCTCTTTGTCTTAGATCATATTGGAGGTCATGGTCAAATCTGTATTCTCTATTTCCTATTTCTAGACTTCCAGTAGATTACCATTTTTAGCAACACCAATACTAGCAGCTTTAATACAATAATAGTAATGGTACTAACAGTAGCAGAGGACAGCAACCATAGTGGTTTTTGAACAATACAAGATGTGAATCCTATTACTAAATTTAAAATAAAAACCAAGGGACCAAAGATAGTGAGGGGGGGAGTTTTACTGCTTGTTGGTGAACCTGATCTCACAGTGTCTCAGCTTAGAGGAATGAGGCTCTGGGGCCCAGAATGGGGCAGGTCTTCTCAACCCCATGACAACCATCCCTATCCCATGTCGGGGGAACAAAGTCTGTGAGTGCTGTCAGTGGGCTGGGGTACCGGGCAGTTGGGGAGCTGAGCACGGAGCTAGCTCAGGTGACCTGTTGTGAACACAAAACGCACCCAGAACAGACATCAACCCAGTGGCCCAGGCTGGGTTGATGACATTCCAGAGTCAGGAGGATGGACAAGTGCCAGCAGCCTAGGGAGACGGGACAGAGTTTATGTGGCCTTGGCGGACTTGAGGTCAGCTCAGTTTTTCATAGGTAGGATATAATTCTGTCCATGATTTATTTTATATTAGTTACTGTCACAAATATCTTCCACTTTACCTGTGCACCTGTTCACCACTTTCTTCAATTTTCTTTTGAAAGAACCACTTCAATCTACTCTCAATTCACAGAGAGTTGACTCATCCCTCAGGGGTAGAGTATGACCTAGGCCAGGTCAGTCAGCACATCTTTCCCCCGTGCCCTCTGTCCCCACACATCATTGGTTCTCGGACGCGCATAACACAAGTCAAGTAGACATAGCCCACAATTCTCAGTTCGGAGGCTCTCCTTTCATCTCGGGAGAGTCAACCCTTCTCCACTTCATGTGAACCTGAAGTTGTAGAGTTGGCCGCTTAGACCCCTGGATATGACCCAGGGGGTAAGCAAGGCAATTCTGGCCTTGTGACTGGAACCCTAAAATAAGCCATGTCTCAAGTTAACTCTACCTCCTACACTTTCCAACTCTCAGAGGTGGGAAAGCCCCTTCCACCTTAAACCAGTTTGGGTTGGGATTGGAATTTTCACCCCTTGTATAAGACCCTAACTCTATAAAGAAGATGGTGGGTTTTCTGCTTTCTTCGTTTGCTACCAAAAAAAGTTGTTAGTCTAAAAGCACAAACGCATGTAAGTTGCAGTGGGTACTTCTCTCAGCTCCCTTTATTCTTAATTGTTCAGTGGAAATCAGCAGAAACCAAATCATCTTTGTTTCCTTTATACAGAGACTCTCCAGTAGAAACAAAGGAATTTTGTAGAGCACTGTGATTGGTGGATGTAGACAAATTGAAATGCAGAAGCTGAGTGGAACTTAGTTGTTTGGATAATAATGCAACATGATTTTCTATTACGGGAAGAGATTGTGAAAAAATCAAGAAATGGGGCAGAGAAGACAAGCTAGCAAAGCTGGAGACGCCTTAGTAATATCTCTCTACAACCCTCCAAACAGTAGTAAAATTAAAAAAATAATAATGAAAATAAATAAATAACACACTTCAGGGGAACCGAGGCAGCCTTGTGCAGTGTAGTGCCGATGCTGTCCTGGGAGGGAGAGGTCTGCTCTCCGCCTGGCCGGGCTTATGGTACCTGTGAGCTCTGACAGTTCAGGTGGTTCCTGGACTTGGTCTGTAAGCACTTCCTGCTGGGCGGAGTGCAGCGCCTGGGGCTTCTTCATCCGCCTTGCAATGACAGTACCAGTGAAAGCTGGAGGGAAAGGGGCTGTGGAGAGGCCCCATTCATCTCAAAGAGTTTACTTTGGCAAATTATCCGCACAGAATGGAAAATAGCCATGGCCAAGGGGCCTGAGAGGGCTGGGAAGCCTTCGGTTATTGTTCCTGCTACTGACCTTTGCTCTCCAGAAGGCTTCCCAGAGGAAATCAGACTGGGTCAGCTCGATTGCCTTTTTGAGCCTTGCCCATTAAAGTGATTACTCCTGTTTGCATGCTCAAGTCCCAGAAGAAACAGACAAAAGCATTTTCGTTCGTGCTTTTGGCAGAAGAGAGTTCTCATAGTTGGAAAAAGGGAACAAAGTTATTGGGGGGCTGTTCCCCTGCACTGTAGGATATCCTCCTTTCAAAAGCAAACCTTGATTTTTTAAAATTAAAACAATCTGATGGCTCATTAATAAAATACAAGCCTAGGGGAGTGCTGAGTACTTGGAAAAAAGGGAATCTTCATTTAAAAAAAAAATATCAAATCTGACACCTGGCAGTTGGTGGAAGCCGGTGGCAGACCTGCACTCTATCAAACTGAATTAGCTTCAGTGTAAAGAACTAGGGTGGCATCTCATGAGAAGTGAGGAGCAGACAGGGGCTCACTGTGGGCAAAGTAACGTCAGTCCTCAGGGCAGGACTCCGCAAGAAGAACTGAGAACTAGACATTAAAAATCATCCCTTCCCAAATAGAAAGAAAAAGACAAGAGGACACTTTGGACACAATTGGGAAAACGTGAATATTGACTGTATAGATTAATACAATGTTAATTTCTATTGTGATTATGTAGGAGAATATAAGTGTTTTTAATAGATATACATTGAGATATTTAGAAGTAAAGTCTTAAGCTGTTTATAACTTTCAGATAACTTCAGAATGCCCTGACCAGTGTGGCTCAGTTGCCTGGGCTTTGTCCCACAAAGCTAAAGGTTGGGTCTGATTCCGGGTCAGGGCACATGCCTGGGTTTCAGGTTTGGTCCCTTGTCAGGGTGTGTATTAGAGGCAGCCAATCAATGATTCTCTCTCACACTGATGTTTCTCTCCCTTTCTTTATCTCTCCCTTACCTTCTCTCTTAATAGTAATAAAAAATAACTTCAGATAAACTTTTCAATATAATATAAATATACACAAACACACAAATACATTCATATATATATAGAAAAATAAGTAAGCCAGGGGAACTCAAGAGATTACTTTCCAGGATTAAAATATATATAAGATGATGGGGGGGAGGGTCATATGAATGAAATTTATATTGTTAAAATTAAAAGGAATAAAAATATCTGCTCCACTTATGCAGATTATGCGGATTTTATTTTTTTCCATGTGGTTTTAAATCATAATATTCTACTCTTGGACTGGTGGTAAACATCTTAAAAATAAAATTTAAATGGGGTTTTTATAGACTTGCTTCAGGCAAAGGCGCTCAGAAAGCAGTCTCAGGACTAGTTCTGATCTGCTGGGAGTGGGGAGAGAGTGAACAACTGGTCAGAAATGATTGGTAATAGAACCATCAAATCAGTTCCAATGATCCAGGCAAAAACAAAGCAGAAGGACAAGCTCTATGCATGTGTGTGCTACGCGCGCACGAGTGTGTGTTGGAGAGCTGAAGTATTTGTTGACGTTCTTTTACTAGCAGTCCCCTTCATCAGCAGGGTCTGAAACCACAGACAGCATATGTGTGTTTCTATACATGCACACCCATGAGAGTACAATTTACAAATTAGGCACAGTAAGAGGTTAACAATAATAACATAATAAAATAGAACAGTTATAACAATCTACTATAATAAAAGTTATATGAATGTGGTCTCTCTTTCCTTCTCTCTCTTTCCCCATCTTTCTCAAAATACCTTCTGGTAGCAGATTCACCCTTCTTCCTGTGATGTGAAAGGATAAAAGACCTTATTAAGTCAAGAACTTCCATCCTTTCACCTGAAGGAAGCACTTCACGGCTTCTCTCTGGTACATCCGAATGGCCAGCATCACTGCTCTTGCACTTCAGAGCCATCAGGTAAAACAAGAGTGACCTGAATATATGCGCTGTGATACCTCGGCAGTGATCTGACAGCTGAGAGGGCTACTAAGTACCTAATGAGCAGGGAGCACATACCATGTAGACACAGACGGTGGACAGAGGGGTGATTCACGTCTCAGGCAGGATAGAGTTGGACAACGTGACATTTCATTGGGCTACCAAGAATGCAATTTAGAACTTATGCGTTGTTTATTCTGGAATTTTTAAAAAATATTTTTGGCCCTGGTTGGCATAGCTCAGTGGATTGAGCGTGGGCTGCGAACCAAAGCATCGCAGGTTCGATTCCCAGTCAGGGCACATGCCTGGTTTGCAGGCCATGGCTCCCAGCAACCGCACATTGATGTTTCTCTCTCTCTTTCACCCTCCATTCCTTCTCTAAAAAATAAATAAAGTCTTTAAAAAAAATATTTTTGGACTAAGTTGACAAGGGTAACTGATATCGTGGCTAAGGGGGGACTTTTGTATGTGCAGAGGACATTAGTTCATTTGCTTATTTTATCCTTGGAATAAACATGCAAAAATGGCATTATTACACTCAGTTTACATCTAGGAAACTTAGGTTCAGACAGGTTAGTTAACCTACCACAGTTACACAGTCTGCACGTTAAACGCCAGGATTCAAAGCTAGAACGGTGCTCTTGTCATTGTACCAACTCAACATCAAAAGGTATTGTCCAAATGTCCTTTCATTCAGTCCCTCAAGTGGCACTTGAGAGTCACCCAGGTGGTGGGAGCGCAAAGGGAGGGGAAGAAGGGAGCCTGGGGCTGCCTCTAGGCTGAGGCAGCTCCATGGGCGAGAGGGGCGGAGCCAGGCGAACCAGGCCTGTGCTGTCGGCTTCTCTAGCTCCTCCTGTCAGATTCTCAGAGAAAACTGTACCTGGTAAATAAACCTGATGACAAAAGCAGAGGACAAGTACTGAGCCTTCCTTCTTTAGGTCCTAAATGTATCACCATTGCCTTTTAAACCAACATCATCAGCCTACTGTTTATAAATAAAACTCAATGGGAGCACAGCCATATCCATTTGTATAGTGGTGAGTGTGGCTGCTTGCATGCTACAATGGCAGGGTAGAGTACGTGTAAGACAGACTATATGCAAAGCCCACCAGCAATTTGAATGGAAAAAAACTTGTCCTAAAGAATTATCAACTATTACCGAGCATTAGGGTAACAAAGGATATTGCCTAATAATGAGTACAAAGAAATGTGCAGAACATAGGCATAGCAGGTAAGGAACACCCACAACCCCTAGAGCTTAAACAGATTGCCCAAGGAAGAAACATCACTCCCACACCCAGCACACACATGTAGTGTTCTTAGGTTGGGATGCAAACCTTCATGGAGAGAACACTAGGAAATTACAGATCAGTATCAGCCACAAACACACATGCAAAAATTCCAAACATTACATTAACAATATATGAAGTGCATGATACATTATGATTAGTGGATTTCCCCCCAGATTGCAAAGTTGTTTTGACCCTCAAAAAGTCAGTAAGTGTAATTCATCATATCAACACTAAAAAATGAAAAATAAATATGATCATATCAACATGGAAAAAGCATTTTACAAAATGTCAATTAACGGCAAAAACTTTCTCAGAACTAGGGATAGCATGCCATCTATAAAAAAACTACAACCAATGTCAAACTTAATGGTAAAAACGAAATGTTTTTCGTAAGGCCAGGAAGAAAGATTTCTGTTTTCATTATTTCTATTTATCATTGTACCTGATGTTCTAGCCAACATATTAAGGCAAGAAAAAGAAAAGAGACATCAAGATGGTAAACAAGTTAGTAAAACTGTATTTGGAGACAATGTGACCATCTTTAAGAAATCCAGTGAAATCTCTAGTGTACGAGTTTAATAAGGGAGTTCAGCAAAGTTGCAGCATGTAAGGTTAATGTACGAGGAGGGCACCTCACAAAAACTGGAATTATCTTCTGGAAGGTTGGCCCCTTTTAGCACAGGCTTCACCTGCTATGTGAGCGTTCTAGGAACCCAACTGTATCAGTGTACCAGTTGGTGTTGTTGTGAGAGGCTGCATTCAGCTTCAGTGAATTTTTTTTGAAGACTCTTTCAAAACATTTGTTTGCTCATTTCATGACGGGTGATTTACAAGCACACCTGACCATACCTCTCTGAGTGTTCAGCAGTTTTTGACCAAAACTGGCATGACCCCTGTGCCCCGCCCTCCCTATTCACCTGATTTCACCCTGAAATCAGGGTGACTTTTCTTTGTTTCCCCAGATTAAAAAAGTCCTCAAAGGGAAATGTTTTACTGATGTGGGAGAGGTAAAACAAAAAAATGGCAGAAGCAGTAAAAAGCATCAAATTCGACAAGTTTAAAAACTTTTGAGCAGTGTCGATAGGTATATTGCCTCAGAGAGCACTTTTAAGATGACTAAAGTTTAAACATGTAAAAATAAATACACAATGTTTTATAAATAACTGCCTCATTTTTTGGATCCCCCCTCATATAATATCAAAGGTATTTCCACATAGGAATATTAAATAATATGACATTAAAATAATAAATATCATTTTCAATAACAAAAATATGAAATACATATAAAAGATGAGAAAAACCTGTATAGTGAAAACTTCAAAATAAAACTCAATGAGAGATGTATCTCCCATTGAGATTTATTTTGTGAGAAATGAAAGAAGACAAAAATAAATAAAGAGATGTAAATTGTTCATGGTTTAGAATACACACTATTGTTCAGATATCAATTTTCTATATATTAATATGTAGATTCAAAAAATTCAAAGCAAAATAAGAAAGTTTTTCCTAGAAATTGACAAATTTGTTATACACACACACACACACACACACATAAAGGCAAAGAACCTATAATAATTAAATTTTTAAAAAAATGAACAAAGTTAAAAGTTTGACACTACCTGATTTCAAGATTTGTTATAAAGCTAAGTAATCAATGCAGTGGAGTATCGTCACTGTTGAGGGGAAAGTTTCCCCCTACCCCTCTTGGTTTTTTTGACTGGCCTAATAATTAGATGATACAAGACAGCCCTGGTTGGTGTGGCTCAGTGGATTGAGTGTTGGCCTCTGAATCAAAGGGTTGCTGATTTGATTCCTAGTCAGAGCATACGTCTGGGTTGTGGGCCAGGTCCCCAGTAGGCGGTGCTTGAAAGATAACTACACACCGATGTTTCTCTCCCTCTCTTTCTCCCTCCCTTTCCCCCTCTCTAAAAATAAATAAATAAAATCTTTAAAATAAAAAGATTAACAGAAGACAAAAAAATTTTTGTATGTACAGAGACTTCATAGATATGAGACCTAAGAAATAACCACAGCAGTCTGTTTAATAGCTTTCAGACAAAGGAACAAACAATTTGTGCAAAACTGACAAGAAAAAGAAACTTAGGCTTGAGTTCTATTTTGTGAAGACACTGAGAAGAGTTTGTTTATGAAGCTGCTGGGCTCAGAATTCCTTACCTCTGGCAATAATGATGTCTCTCTACCCCTGGTACAGGAAGGGCACCTTTCCCCTGGATGGAGAGAAGGCTCAGAGAGTACCTCTTGCCCCACTTGTTTCTTGAGTAACTAACATAATCAATGTGCCACTTGGGTGTATTTGAGGAGTCCTCTCCTGAGCTACCCCATCATTGTTAAGAAAGACAAATAAATTATTGTAATGAACAGAGAAATAATTTCATATGTATATGAAGAACTGATTTTTGACAATGGCAAAAAGAAGATGGGAAAAGGATAATCCTTTCAAAAAATTGTAGATCAACTGAATATAAATATGAGAAGCAAATGAATGTGGACTCTCATCCATAGCCTGCACCATTAGAAAATGTAACTAAAGATGTATCGTATACCTATGGGCAAAACCTACAGTTATAAAATTTCTAGAAGAAAACATATAACAAGACCTTTGCGTTCTTGGTTTATACAGAGATTTCTGATACAACAAAATCATGATCCATGAAAGAAAAAAATAATAGTAAACTGTATTTTATCAAAATCAAAAACTTTTCTTTGAAAGACATTGTTAAAAAACAAAAAGACAAGCCACAGACTTGAAGAAAATATTTACAAAGCATATATCTAAAGCATATATTGAGAATGTATAAATGACTCTAAAAACTCAATAATAATAATAATAATAATAATAAGCACCTCATAAGTAAATGAGTGCCAGCCTCATTTTCTTTATTCAGAAAAAAAAGATCTGAATAAACACTGCCAACAAACACGGATGTATATCAAAGAAACACAAAGGAAGATACTTAATATCATTAGTCATGAAATGCAGCTAAAAACCACAATGAGATAAACACCTGTTAGAACAGCTAAAACTAAAAAGACTGACCACGCTAAGTGGTGGCAAGGATTTGCAGGAACTAGAACTCTCATACGCTATTGTTGGTAATGTAAGATGGGATAGCCACCCTGGAAATCAGCTTGAAATTTCTTAGAAACTTAGTCATACACTTACCATGTGATTCACCCATTCTGCCCCTAAAAATTTATCTAAGAGAAAAAGAACCGGTGGTCATACATCAGCTGAAAACAAATGTTCATGAAAATGAAAACAACCTAAATACCCATCAACATATGAATAGATAAACAAGATCACATATATGTGCCAAATAAAGAAGGTAGGCGATAAACAGTACATTATGGGTTGTATTTATATAAGTCTAGACAGTGCACACGGATGCAAACATGATGGGAATGTCACTATCTTGACTGTGGTGATATTAATGGTGCATGCAGATGTCAAAGGCTATCATATTGTATACTTCATATATGTGCTATTTATTGCATGTTAATTAAAACTTAAAAATATTGCAAACAAAACCATATACAAAAGATAAAATCAGAGAAAAATTGCAATGTATGTGATAGACTATGAACTAATTTTCTTTTTATTTACAAAAGTCTTAGGAATTATATTCTCCAAAGTAGACATACAGATGGCCAATAAACATGTGAAAAGATGCTCAAAGTCACTAATCATCAGAGAGATGGAAACTAAAATCACAGTGAGATATCACCTCACACCTGTCAGGATGTCTGTCATGAAGAAATGAACAAACAACAAATGCTGACGAGGACGCGGAGAAATGGGAACCCTCATGTACTATTGGTGGGAATGCAGACTGGTGCAGCCACTGTGGAAAGCAGTGTGGAGTTTTCTCAAAAATCTAAAAATAGAACTGCCTTATGACCCAGTAATTCCACTTCTGGAAATATATCCAAAGAAACTGCAAACACTAATTTGAAAGAATACTGAGCCCTGCCTGGTGGGTTGGGCATCATTCCACAAAGCAAAAGGTTACTGGTTCAATTCCTGATCAGGACACATGTCTAGGTTGCTGGCTAGGTCCCCAGTTAGGGACATGTAAGAGGCAAACAATCAATGTTTCTCTCCCTCTATTTCCCTCTCTCAATTAATAAATAAAATCTTTTTAAAAAAGAATATATGAACCCCTATGTTCATTGCAGTGTTAATTACAATAGCCAAGATTTGGAAACAGCCCAAGTGTCCATCAGTAGATGAATGGATAAAAAAAATGTGGTACATTTACACAATGGAATACTACTCAGCCATAAAAAGAAGGCAATCTTACCCTTTGTGACCTGTAGATGGATGGACCTGTAGAGTATTATGCTAAGTGAAATAAGCCAGTCAAAGACAAGTACCATATGATTTCACTCATATGTGGAATCTAATGAACAAAATAAGCAAACAAAATAGAAACATATTCATAAATACAGACAACAGACTGATAGCTATCTGAAGAGAAGCGGGTTGGAGGGCTGGGTAAAAAAGGTGAAAAGATTAAGTAAAAAATAAAATAAACTCTAAGACACAGACAACAGCATGGTGGTTACGAGGAAAGAAGGGTTGGAGAGGTAGGAGAGGGCAAAGGCAGGATAAAGGGCGATGGAAGGAGACTTAACTTGAGTTGGTGAACACACAATACAATATACAGATGATGTGTTATAGAATTGTACCCCTGAAACCTATATAATCTCATTAACTAATGTCACCCCAATAAATTCAATTTTAAAAAAGAAATTATATTGGCAATACTTCTGCCTAACTTAATGATTGTAAAAAGAAAATAAACAGGCAGTTCTAAAATAATCAAACAAAAAATAACAGCTGGTGAAAAGATACTTATCTTCACTTGTAAAGGAATGCAAATTAAACAGCTAATAAAATATTATAGTTTACCTATTAATCTGGTAAAAGTTTGAAACTTTGATATACCCCAAGTTCGGCCAGGATCTGAATAAAACATTCTTTCTTGTGCTGTTGGAAGGAATCTGTTCATAAAACATTATGTATGATTAAAATCATATCTATTGAAATTAAAAATGCACCAGCATAAACTCAACTATATTGTAGGAATTTTCCCAATGCATATACTGGCAAATATATTGTATATAACAATATTTTATAAGAGAAAACAATTAATCAAATAGAAAACAGCCTGTATGTTTATCAGCCGAGGGAAATTATCTAAATTATAGTATTACGTAATTTTCAAAAGAAAGATTTTAATGTGAATATGATGGTATGGAAAAAGCAGGGAATTTATATTATTGAGTGAAATGAGCAAGGTACAGAACATTGCATATATAGATGATTCAATTTTTGAAAAATTGAAGAGCTTTTACACACACACACCACACTACGTGACTCTGTTCAGAAGAATCTTCACAAAGGACAAAAGGATGACCCCCTAGATTTAAGTGGTTAACTTGGAGAAAGGCTAATCCTATAATCCTATGATGTGTGCTTTCAATTTTTTGCCATTTTTTAAAACCAGTTTAATTACTACTATTGTAAAATTAATAAAACTGAATACTTGAAACATGAGGTCAATTCCTATCAAACTTCAGGTAGTTGAATTAAATATTGTCATTCTTGAGATTTTAAATTGTGAAAATAAAACATCTAGGTAATATGCGGAATATTCCCCAAACTTGACTGATGTGACATTATATTGAGACTCCAGCATGGAGAAGACCTCCTTAGGGATGTGTGACTAGTTAGCCAATTCCCTGGTGCAGACAAAAGACTGGTGTGAGTGGGAGTCCCAGCCTGTCCCTCACAAACCAGAGGACCTTCAACAAATTACAACCTCTGAAACCACGGGAGTCTCACTGGTAAAGTGGGAACAATAATATTATTCACAGGGGTATACTAAGATTGTATAAAAAGAGTGAAATATTTTTTTCTGAAATTATAGGTTTAGTTCTTCTCTTTTGCCAAGGAAATTCTACTCAAAATTTTGCAGACACTGGATGTCTAAGGCGAAGCCCTTTTTGGCTGACAAGAGTTCTGGCTGCTAGATCAGAGGAGGGATATTGGGACCCACCAGCCACATCTATTAAATCAACAGGTCAGACGAGAGATGCTCCTGGTTGTCTGGTAACTGGGAAGGATGGTCCTAGACAAACATTGTTCTCTTTTATTCTCTGAGTTGTCTTCTGGAAGAATGAATGTAGCCATTTGGTCAGGGTTTGTGTCTGTGATTTTTCTGGGTAAATACTGATTTTTCTTGCTGGGTCACAGAACTTGCAAGGAAAACTCTCCATTTTGTGAGAGACCAGTTGTTAGATGGTTTAAACTAGTTATATTCATAAATACAAGCTAAAATACATTTTATGCATGCTTGGGCTGAGTGATGAAATAACTAGTGTTATGATGTGGAAAAGTAATCAAGAAAGAATCATGGAATATAAAAGGAAAATGCCATTAGAAGTTTTCCAACCAAGTCCCAAGAGAAAGATGTTGGTGACCCCTCATTCAAGCCTGCTGTGCTGTGTGCATTGGAGATCATGCAGCAAGCCACCCCGTCTTTGGATCTGATAGACACAACAGGACTAACCAGACACACTTCTTCTTGTAAGATATTGCAGATGTTTGCACAAACAGTAACAAAGCATTTATATGACTAATTAGGACATCTTATTCACTAAACATTTATTTCCTGCTTTTTTTTTTTTTTTTTTGAAGACATAGGAAAGGGAAGACGGTCTCTATGCATGAGCGGGAAAATAAAGGAGACAGAGAGGAAGGCTTTTCTGAGTTCTGGTCTTGGTGAGAATTTCTCCCAAAATCCAGGGGCTTTGGGAATACAGCTAAGCACTGACTCCTTGAATTTGCTTGGAGAGAATTTCTGTATTTTGAGAACAAAGAAAACCAAGTGTAGGCTACAAATCTGAGAACAAATCAAGAAATATATCTTAAAGAAAATCCCCGGGGAGTGACTACCATCGGGCCGCTTCACCCACCAGGCGGAAAATCTGAGCAGTTCTCTGATAAGAGTCCCTCAGATTGCCACAGAGGTTAATCCATTCCTGATGCTGTTCTGTGGAAAAGGAGATGATTATCCAATGTGTATGCCACAGGCATGACTCCTGCTGGCCCTGCCGGTCACCTCACTGCCCCGACCAGGCGAGAGGCACTGGTCGGAATCCCAGATCTTTCCCACCAAGCACAGCATCTCCCCTGGGTTTGCTGCACATGTCTTAATTCCTGTTAACTGATGGTAATTTTGACCTGTGAGTTAACAGGAACTGCCCTTCAAATTTCTCTTGGCCTTCACGCAATCTATTAAGGCACTTAAGCATCTGCCTTCTACATAAAACATTTGTATTTTAAAAAACAAACTTTTAAGTAAAAAATGACAGGGTTAATTATTCTGAAATATGCTGTTTACAGCACAAACTCCATAAAACAGAATACATGATTTAATACACCATCCGAGACAGCACTGGTTTTCATTTCTGCACAATCAGGAACTAAATCTATGTCACTCACTCCCCTATGTGTGCTGGAAATGGTTTTATGTTCCATCTTACTTTAAATTATACACATCAAGATCATAATGGGACACAGTCTACTTTGTTGCCAAAACCTGCTAGGTTAGATCATCTATTAAACTCTATTTATTTTTTATGACAAACAAAAAAAATGACAAAGCAGCTACTGAATGCCCGCTAATGAAGACCAAATGCCTCTTGAGGTCCCCTTCATATTGCACTCATTTGTTCGGGAGTCTGGTTAACTTCCTCTTTGATGCGCTACCTCCCAACAGTAATCCTGAAATGAAGCTGCTTTTCATAAGCTACTGGGACTGAGCTGGTTACCATCTGCCCTCGTGTTCTGATTCCGGGGTCAAAAGTTTGATTCAGCTTTGACATGCATGGTTTCGTTAAAAGGAGAAAATCTCATGTACCGCTGAAGTTCTTTGTCTTGGGAGCCAAAGGCACAAAATGAAGTATCGACCCGAGGTTTGCGAGAGTCATCTTCGTGTTCACCAACAGTTCTAGAAAGTGTTATGGATGAAAACATGAGTAGAAATAGCCAAGATAAGGACAGAGTTTCCTTAGGATCACAATCAGGATTCAAAGGGGCATTTGAAGTTAATTTGATCAATTCAGATATTGACAACATTGCAGAGTTTTATATATTATGTACTGTACTTTGCCATGTATAATGTGCACTTTTTGCCCAAATTAGTTGAGGGAAAAATAAGGATGCGCATTATACATGGACACTACCTGAAACACCTTGTATCTGTTCTTGTGTTTTGTAATTATTTGTTACATAAAATTCCTGTACCATAATACGTTAAAAAATAAATACTAAAATTCCTTTATAATATGAAAAAACAAGTATCTAAAACTGAATAATTAAAAAATTGAATTAAAAAATGAAAACAAAAGATTTTTTTCCTGAAAGTTTGAGCCAAAAACATGGGTGTGCATTATACACAGGAGCACATTATATTTGTATGTTTGTTTGGAAATCTTCCTAAATTCTATTTAAATCCATTTCTAACATGCCCTGTTCTGGTGGACATGCTCAGTGCAGCTATTGGAATGGCAAATCCCAGCTTGCACTCATGGCATCAGTTGTCTCTGGGACTTGGGCCTCCCCAGGCAGGTGGTAGAATGGCAGTGCTCTGCCTCTTCCATGGGGTACAGAGAATGGCTGCCTTATCCCCTGCTCCCTGCTTGGTACAGACCCTAGTCAGTGTGCCCAGCAGGGAGGGCAGCACAGACGGACCGCTTTTCTTTCCAGAGGATCGGGAGATGCAATGATAACAAAGTTAGGTGAGTTTTAAAATCACCTCTTTTGCCGCATTCTCCTGATACTTGTTTGTTTGTCTCGGTCTTAGGCCTTTGGTGATAGTGAATGTTTTATTCTTTCTCTCTGTCTTCCAGGGTCTTTAAATAAGAAGTTATGGGTGTGGCAGCCAGTTGCCATCCTGAACTGGAAATTCAGAATGCTCTTTTAACTAGATCACACCAACTTCATTTGAAGCCCGTGTTTTCAGTAGACTCTTTGATGCTGGAGTTATGTAGGCAAAAACATGGTGCATTTTATTTTTTTGAAGGTGGCAAGAATGATGAGATAAAAGTGTGGATGCCCTGGCTGGTATGGCTCAGTGGATTGAGTGCCAGCCTGAAAACCAAAGGGTCTCCAGTTCAATTCCCGGTCAGGGCACACACCTGGATTGCGGGCCTGGTCCCCAGTAGGGTGTGTGTGAGAGGCAACCACACATTGGTGTTTCTCTCCCTCTCTCCCCGCTTCCCCTTACTCTAAAAATAAATAAGTAAAATCTTTTTTTTTAAGTGTGGAAAATCTAATGAGTCTATTGATAGGGCTCTGCATTTGTAAGCCACATGTGAAAACCAGTAAGAGAGAAACCAGAAAACCATGTTTACCTGCCTTACCTTCCCCATACCTGGCAAAGACCCTGCCCGTTTCCACAGGGGGAGGAAAAGGCTCTGCGGCCGAATGGCAAACACAAATGTTACCGTCATTCGGCCGCAGTACAGACTCTGCATCTGATGTCTATGGTGGTGTCAGTGCCTAAGACTAAGGGGACCCTATCGACAATCTCTATTTCTATTAAAAAGAAGATCAAAGAGGTTTCAGCTACCTCAAAAATTAGAATTTTTTATTACCTTCAAACTAGTTCTAGTCACACCTCAATTTAATAAGTTGAAAGCACATTGAAAATTGAATTTGTCTTTTAATCTCATAAACTGAGGAAAGTCAAACTCACGTAAATGAAAAGATCTGCTGGCGTGCACCCTGAGACGATCATTGAAACAATTCTCCGTGGGTCGTCGTCATATCCACGAGGGGGTGTGGCCTCCGCACTGACAGCTCAGTGTGGAAACCTAGACTGAGATGTCAATGACTATTTCTGAGGCTCTAACCGCGATTGCATAGTTGTGCTTCACAGATGCTGTTTTTTTGCAAATTGGAGGTTTGCGGCAACCCTCTGTCCGGCAAGTCTATCAGCGCCACTTTCCTTCCACTGAGATGATGGTTAGAGTATTTCAGCAATACAATGTTTTCAAAAATTAGGTGTGAACGTGGCTTTTTTAGATGTAATGCTATCAAACATTTAACAGACTACTGTGAAGTGTAAACATAACTTTTATATGCACTGGGAAACCAAAAAATTCACACAGCTGGCTGTGTTGTAACATTTGCTTTATTGCAGTGGTCTGCAACCGACCCCACAATATCTCTGAGGTATGTCTGTAGGTCAGTATATCATATCAGAAAATTACACACTACAGCATTTATATATTTATACTTCAATTTAATCCAAAATTAATTGTGGTTCAAAAATGTTCCCCGTGGGCGAAGGTGGTTCAAAGGTACAAACTTCCAGGTATAAGGTAAGTAAATCCTGGGTGTGATGTACAGCATGCTGACTATAGTTAACAATCCTGCATTGTATGTCTGAAGGCTGTATCTTAGAAGCTCTCATCACAAGAAAAAATTGTAACTACATGGGGCAAAAGATGTTCACTAAACTTATTGTGGCCATCATATCACAGTATACACATACATCAAATCATTATGCATACCTAAAACTATACAGTATTTTATATGAATTATATTTCAATTTTTATTTTTTAAGATTATATATATATATATTTATTTATTTATTTATTTATTTAGAGAGGGGGGAAGTGAGAGAGAAAGAGATGGAGAGAAACATCAATGTGTGGTTGCCTCTCATGCGCCCCCACTGGGGACCTGGCCTGCAACCCAGGCATGTGCCCTGACTGGAAATCGAACCAGCGACATTTTGGTTCACAGCCCAAGCTCAACCCACTGAGCTATACCAGCCAGGGCTATATTTCAATTTTTAAACAAAAGACTTAAAATAAAAAAAATCTTGTAGATTTCAGTTCCTTCATTAGGGAAGGATAAACAGATACAAGTTCTTCCAATTTAAATATAAAAAACTGAGGGGCTCTTTTACAGAGAGCTGAGCAGTAAAAACCATTGAAGTTATAATATGCCATTTCTTCCTAGGCAGCAACCTCATGACCCTCTGCCATCAGGGCCACAGTGACAGGGTGGGTGGAGCAGCACAGAATAAGCGGTCAGAGCAGCCCTGTGTCCCAGCCTGAGCCCCCTCCCAGGGCAATGGTGGTACCCAGACCCTGCCTGGGAGGCAGGCCTAGACAGCAGCAGTGAGGAGGACAAGGTAGAACATGGACCAAACTGTCCTTAAATTTGGGGGAGAACTATGAAATATGTGGCCAGAGATACCAAATCTCTGTTCCTGGAGGAAAAGTTATTTGACAGCTTAAGTCTCCTAGTTTTTCTTTTTCCTTTGCTCATGGGTCTTTTTTTTTTAATGTGTACATGGTAAAAAGCACATAACATATTTACCCTTCTAATAAATGTTTCAGTGTATCATACAGTTGATATCATACTATCAACTGTAAACATAATGTCACAGAGAAGCTATAGAGTATTTTAATTTATGTAATTGAAACTTTATGCTTATTGAACAGGAGTAATTCCTGGTTTCCCCTTCCTCCCAACTTCTGCCTTCTGCTTTGATGAGTTTGGTTACTGTACATACTTCTTATGAGTGGAATGATGCAGTATATCTCCTTCCGTGATTGGCTTATTTCACTTAGCAAAATATATCCCAGGTTGATCTATATTGTAGCATGACAGAACTTCCTTATTTTTTATGGTCACATAATAGTCCATTATATGTATATAGCATATTTTCTTTAGCCATTCATCAATTGACATACATTTAGGCTGTTTCCACCTCTTGACAATTGTGAGCAAGTTTACAGTGAACATGGGAGTGTGGATATCTATTTAAGTCAGTGATTCCATTCTTTTGGATAAATACACAGAAGGGTAATGGCTGGATCCTGGGGGAGTACAGTTTTTAGAGGAACCACCATAGTGTTTTCCAGGATTCACTGCACCACTCTTCATCACCACTAACAGCTCATGGGAGTCCCCGTTTCTCCGCATCCTTGTCAACACTTGTTACTTTTTGATTTTCTGATAATGATTATCCTAACAGATGTGAGGTAATATCCCACTGTAGTTTTGACCTGCATTTTCCTGAGGATTAATGATGTACAGCATTTTTTTATGTACCAGGTCTTCTTTGGAGAAACATCTATTCAAGCCCTTTGCCAATTTTTTAGTCAGATAATTTGGTTCTTTGCTGTTGTTTTTGGGTTGTAGAAATTCCTTACGTATTTTGGATACTAACTTCTTATCAGATATGTGATTTTGAAATATTGTCTCCCGTTCCATAGTTTGCCTGTTCACTCTGTTGACTGTTTCTATTGCATGGGTTTATTTCTGGGATCTCTATTCTGTTCAATTTCTTGTTTTGAATCAATGTTTTAATGTTGTTGATCTTGTTCACAATGTCTTGGGTTGTTATGAGTTCTTTGTGATTTCCTATGAATTTTAGGATTGATTTTATGTTTCTGTAAAAATTGCCATTAGCATTTTGCTAGACATTACATTGAATCCATAGGTTGCTTTAGGTACTATAGACATTTAAATAATATTAATTCTTTCAATTCACAAATAAAGGATATTTTTCCTTTTATTTGTGTCTTCTCTAACTTCTTTCAGCAATGTTTTATAGTTTTTAGTACATGCATTTTTTTTCCTCTAGGTTATATGTATTACTAAGTATTTTTTTTAATTTTTTTATGCTATTGTAATTGGGATTTTAAAAGAGTTTTTTGGACTGTTTAGTGTTAGTATATAAAAATTCAACTTATTTTATATATCGAAACCTCACTGAATTAACTTATTAGTTTTAACAGTGCTTCGGGGACTCTTTTAGGATTTTCTACTTCTAAGATTATGTCATACAGAAGTAATTTTACCTCTCTTTCTTGAACTTGGATGACTTTCATTTCTTTTTCTTACTTAATTGCTCTGGCTAGGATTTCTAGTAGTAGGTTGAAAGGAAGTGATGAGAGTAGGCATTCTTGCCTTGTTCCTGACCTGAGAGGAAGAGCTTTCAGTTTTTGTACATTTAGTATGTTAACTATGGATGTTTTATATATGGTATTTATTATGTTATTTTTTCCATTCTTAGTTTGTTGGCATTTATCATGCAATTATGTTGAATTTTGTCAAATGGGTTTTCTGCATCCATTGAAATGTGATCCTTTGTTCTATTAATATGGCGTATCACATTGATTTATTTTCATATATTGAACTATTCTTGAATGCCACAGATAAATCTCATTTGGTCATGGTGTATGATTCTTTTCATGTGCTGTTGAATTGGACTTAGCACACTTTTTGTTGAGGATTTTTGCATCTATATTCACTAGAGTTGTTGGTCTGTAGTTTTATTTTCTTGCAGAATCTTTTTCTGACTTTGGTATTAGGAAAATGCTGACTTCTCAAAGTAAGTTTGAAAGTTTTTTCCTCCTCTTCACATTTTGAAAGAGTTTGCAAAGAATGGTTGTTAATTCTTCTTTAATGTTTGGGAGAATTTCTTGGTGAAGCCATCTGGTCCTGGGCTTTTGTTGTTGTTGAAAAGTTTTTGATTACTGATTCAAACTTTTTACTAGTTACAGATATGTTCAGATTTTTTTATTTTTCATGATTCAGTCTTGGTTGGGTATTTTTTTTTTAGAATTGTATTCATTTCTTCTAGGTTATCCAATTTATGGACATATAATTACAAAAGGAAAAGAAATAATAAAGATAAAGGAAGAAATAAAATTAATGCAAAATAGAAAAATAATAGAAAATCAATGAAACTAAGAGTCTTTTTTGGAAGAATCAACAAAACTGATGTTCTTTAGCTGGATTAACTATGGAAAAAAGAGAGAAGACTCCAATAAATAAAATCAGAAATGAAAGATGAGATATTGCAACTAATGCCACAAAAATAAAAATATACATGAGGCTCCTAATTCTAATAGCCTGATTAGTTCTTACCTCCATGACACACATATACATTATTTAGTTGAAAAGCTTTTCTCTCTGCAATCATAGACCAGTTAGGGGGTTCATAGTGGGTACCTCTCGATTTAGGAAAAAATGGAGTGTTTTGCTCGGGTGGGGAGGGAGGAAAACCTCATTGGAACCCTACTAAGTTGGAAGTAATGATGACTAGGCAAGATTCAAGGAGATTCCAATAAATATATTTATTCTACAGTAATTCTTATAAAATCAAGGCTAAGTAAATAAAAAGATAGACTTCTACTGGAATGAAGGACCAACTATTCAACAGTTCACTCCTGGGATCTGTTTCTTCTGCTTTATTTATTTTTTAGTTACCTAATTCATGAAGGGTTGGAAGGATTGGAAGTTTAAAGATGTATTAATCTTGCACAGAAGTTTAAGTGGTAAAACTAGATCAACCCCTCCTGGCTCCAAGAAAGCAATCACATTATATATGAACTTGAATAGACAAATTTGAAATAGTGAGTACAAAATATTATTTAACATCATGCTTTATGCCAAAACAAAATATACAGATGTCAACATTTTTTAAGAAATTGCAAATGTTAAATCTGATTACCAGAACTCTATTGTGAGAAGTTTCATGCCATTGGCACATAATAGTGTAACAAAAAACAAAATCCATTGTTTTGTCAGTATTTCATGAAAGATGTTGCAATTGACATGCATCAGTACTGAGAAATTTTGGTAATCATTATGTTGATCTTAGTATCTATAATTTATTATTTAATATGCATTATTATTAATGTAATCCTGAAAAATATCTCCATTAACAATGTCATACAAATATTCACTATTTTGCAGTGTTAGAGTTGCAGCTGAAAATTGCACCTCGAAATTCCTAACTTTCAGACACATACTAGATGTGATAAAACAGTATGAAGTAGGTCAAACTACCCACATTAACATGCACTGTGTTGTTAATTTCGGGAAGAGTACTAAGAAACATTAAGGACATTACTGAGGAAAGAAAGAACAAAAATATGTAATAACAGTTGAAAGAGTATATGGTCTCCAAACTTAATTTGTTCCTCCTCTCCACTTTTGTATTTGTTCCTAAGGGAAAATTGGCCTCAAATAATGCTAGGTCTTCAGAAATGCATCTCTTGCACAAAGTGCAACCACCTTGCACTTTTCATTAGAAGCATCTGATGATATTTTGCTTTCTTGTCCAGTTTTATAAAGAGTCCTGTGGTTTATCAGCCAAATGGAATTTCCATGAGGGTGAAGACTAATGTAGCCCCAAAACCTAATACTATGTTTGATGGAAAATAATACTGTCTAATAAATATTTGGTTAATAAATAAATGAATAACAGCCTCAGATAACTTAGCACCAGCACCAATCCCAAAGATTCCAGTCTAAACACATTTCTCCAGATCATTTGTAAGAGTTTTCACTTTGCGGAAAGATACCAATATTTCTTCATTCAGAGATAGGTCAACTGAGCACTAACCCTGCCTGCCAACTAACAATTAAGCCATTTTACAATCCTTTCGTAACCCAAACAAATAAATTAGTCTTTGGCAGAAAACCGTTCCAAAGGCATCAAAGCTTGCCCCTTGTAAGATTTTCATACACAATGCTTTGTTTTGATGTTCTCCATCTATATCGAGAGCAAATGTAAGAAATAATTTTTGAAACTCAGCCTTGTGTTCATCATAATTGATGCTGAGGGGTTAGTAGGGTTCTCTTTATGATTATCCTGAGTAACTGATTGGCTTGCTTCTCTTTGAAACTGTAAATTACACAATTGAAAATGTTTCTGTGTGTGAGTTTTAAGCATTACAAAACTCAGAATCTAAATTTGGGCAACGTAACAAGGATTTAGTCCAATTTTCAGCCACAGTTTTCCTTCCTACCCTTGCCTCTCTCTTCCTACTTTCTCTTTTAATTTAACTCGCGTTTTATTCATCTCCCCTAAGCCCCTTTGAAACAAGGCGAGGTCTCAAATAATGTCAAAATAAATAATGTCAAAATCTATCAAAGTCATTTATTTTATTTAACCCTTTGAAAGGGCAAATTAAAGCAGGGATATTGTTTTAGTAAATGAGACAGGCATGCATTCCTGTTTCACAAACCACAAGGTGGCTTTCTTTTAGGTGAGGTGATACTTTGTTAAACACCCACTAACTTGGGTTATAGGTAGTGACACCTTATCTGGTATGAAATCTAAACTCCAAGCTCCATAGTTCCCTCTGGGCTGATTTTCGGGGTGGGGAATGCATTGGGGGCGGAGCAAAGAGAACAATACCCATCTCTTCAGTTCAGAGGCTGTGTGTCAGTAACACCACAGTTTTTCAATGGCCCCTTATGTGCATCCCTTGTGGACTTTACCTACTCTATTTATATCTGGTTTGACAGTTTCACCCTGTATCTTCTTAGTCATTGATCTAATAACTCTGATCTATTTGGTAATTTGTTAGTAAAGTCCAAGGTATGGAACATGGAGACTCTTAACTCGGACTTGTGTTCATGTCTCAAATCTGTTCGACTTATCAGCTGTGTGACTTTGGGAAAATACTTAACCTCTCTGTGTCTCAGTTTCCTCGACTGCAAAGTGAGATTAATAGCAGGAAATTGTGGGGATTAAATGAGGCAATGCATATAAAATACTTGGCACAATGCCGTTTGTATGTATGGCTTGCGGTCACTAAAAATGTTCTGTTATATTGCTACTGTTGCTGTAGTTTATGAGTTTTACATTTGCACAATTTTCATTTAACCAGCTCCCTGCACCTCTAGCTGACCTCACCCTGTTTGTGAGTATAAAGAGTCTATTATTTTTAGTCTTGGAGTCCCTTGGCAATACTCTCTTAAATTCTTTTTTGGGGGGCATGTCTAATTTCTAGTGTATGCCTTCCTGTTTTCCTCACTTAGCCTGTCTTTCTATTTTTGAAAAATGGCAGGAGAAAACCCTATTTTATTTTGCCAGCTGACCATGAAGAGTTGTATGTGTGCTTTTGTTATTTTCTTTAAAGTGCCAGGTCTTTTGCTTCCTTGGCATGCATTTATCCTGGACTTTTAGCAAGCTATTCTAAAATAGTCACCAGACTGTCTTAGCTTTTAAACTCTTCTTTTCAATTTTTCCCCTAACAAATGTTCCCATTTGGCCATTAAGCTCTTTTCAGGAATAATAACGTGAGGCATTTCTTTGGGCTTCCTTCTCCCTCTGCAAAGTAAAAATTGCCCTGACAACTGCTTGCTGGTTTTTCACCCCCAATTCCTTCCTGCAAGACACCCAGCCATGTCTCGGGGCCAAGTTCCACACATTACCTTCCATCTGGATTGTTCTACAAAGCTGCCTTCTCAGAATCTGTACCTCAACCTGGTTCTTGATTGGTTTTCCTGACAGCCTGGTTGGATCCCTCTATTGCCCATTCTTTTACCCATTCAACAATTAGTTCACTTTTGTAAAAAATGCTGCAAAAACATGGGAGTGTATACATATCTTTGTAACCAGTTTCATTTTCTTTAGATATAGACTCGGAAGTGGAATCCTATGGTAGTTCTAGCTTTAACTTTGGAGGAAACCTCCATACTGTTCTCCACTGCAGCGTTATTCATAGGAGCCAAGATAGTCATATGAAAACAAACCGTCAATCACAGATAAATGGTTAAAAAAAGATGTGCTATACACATGTAAGGAAACACTATTCAGCCACAAGAAAGAAGGACATCCTGCCATTGCAACAACATGGTTGGACCCTGAGGACATTATTCTAGGTGAAATAGGTCAGAGAAATATACATACAGTATGTTATCTCTCATTTGTGTAAGCTAAGAAAAAACTACAGTATTTTTCCACGTACAATGTGCTCCCATGTATATTGCACACCCACGTTTTTGGCCCAAACTTTCAGGAAAAAAATCTTTTGTTTTCATTTTTAATTCAATATTTTATTTATTTACATTTAGATACTTGTTTTTTGTATTATAAAGGAATTTTTTGCATTTATTTTTTAACATATTATGGTACAAGAAGTTTTATGTAACAAATAATTACAAAGCACAAGAACAGATACAAGTTATTTCAGGTACTACCCATGTATAATGAACATCCTTATTTTTCCCTCAAAAATTTGGGCAAAAAAGTGCACAGTATACATGGCAAAATACACAGAGAGCAAACTGGTGGTTTTCCTGGCAGGGGACTGGGGAAATAGAAAGGGCTCATTCCATTTAAGGGCACATCCATAGATACATAAGACCCGGAGACCCAAAACACAGCACAGCGATTACGGGCCTCAAAACTGTATTATATGCATTAAACTGGGTAAGAGACCACATTCCAATTGTTCCCAACAGTGAAAGAAATGATAATTATGACATGATAGAGGTGTTTAGCTAACACTACTATGGGAATCACATTGCAATATAAATGTAATCAACATGTTGTACACAGAGAACTTTCAGAATGCTGTACGCCAAATGTAACTCAACAAAAAAACAACAAAAACCCAAGAAGCTGAGTAGGCCCTCTTGTTTGTCCAATTCTCTGATAAGTGAAGGGAACCCCTTGGTCTACAACATACCGCCCCTGCTCTCCAGGACTTCCTGTTCTGACAGGACGAATGCTGTGATGGGGGTGAGTGCAGGTACTACGGAGACATGTGGCAGAGGGACTCCACTCAGATTGTTTTAGGGAGCCTTCCTTAAAGGGGTGATATATTAACTGAGACGGAAAAAGAACTATTTCAAATGTTAGTTTGTTGGGGGTAGAAACAGAGGAAGCTGAGTCATGTTTCCACAGATGGAATGACAATAAAGTGGAGAAAACACTGAACCACCTCTTTCAAGAAACTTGGCCATGCAAGGTTGGAAAGAATCTGGGTCGGGAGGAAAGTACAGGAGAGGAAACGGACAGAGACAAAAGAACTAGATGTGTTTAGGGTCTACAGGTATGGATATTATTTCCAAGGAATAGTGTTGTGACAACGGTTGGAGTAGGGTGCTGTAAGGAGAGGAGGAGTGGCCCAGGCATAAGTGGCTACAAAGAGTTGAAGCTGAAGTCATTGGAACTAAGGATATAGGTTAGATGGGCTGTCAACAATGCAGAAACTGAAGCCAGGCAGGCAGTCTTGGAGGTGGGGAGGAAGCCCATGAACTCTGAACTGAAGATTTCAGTAGGTGAGGAAGAGACCTCCAAGAGTAAATGCATTCAAGAAATAGCAGAGAGCAGCATAACCATAACCCAGGCTCCAACGTCCAAGAAACATGGGCTCAAGTCCAGCCTGGCCTCTTGCTGTATGACCTTGGACATTTCACCTCACTTCTCCCTACACCCCATTGTCTGCATCTGTGAGTGGGGAATAATTGTAACACCATCCTCCTGGGGTCATCGGATAGCTACATGAGAATGATGGCACATGATAAATGCTCAGCCAAGAAATGTTCAGTCCACCTAAGACAACAGATACTATATTCCAACGTGAGTGTAAATTATCTAGAAAAGACACAAACACACAAAAACCAGAATAGATTTATGACTCTATTCTGGAGGGAATAAAATGAAAGTCGCAGTGTTGGCTATAGGACAGATATTTGTTAAAGGAGCTTTCCTGAAGACAGTGATGCCTGGAGTCTTCCCAGCACCCTCCCCAGGAAGGGGAGGAGGTAGCTTCGACAGAACTGCCTGGAGAGTTCTCCCAGTGATCCCTGGGCTACCAGAGACAGAATGTATTGGGGCCTCACTCCCTTCTGGGAAATCCAGAGGGCTAATGGCTGATACACAAGTCAAAAGAGAGATGTCTGCCTTGGGTTCAGCCTGTATTCTTCGTCAGGACAAAACACAGGTTGCCATTTCCCATGGACCAGATGTGATCCCACCAAAGAAGGAACTACTGTGTGGTTATGTCCCAGCCTGTCCAGGCAGGCTGACTGGGTGGGCCACAGCACCTGGGCAGACAGGAGCTGGAGGAAGAAGGTCAGATTCAGAGTGGCTGCAGAAGGGTCAGGACAAGTGTTACAGGAAGATGGTCTCTGAGAATCTCCCCTCATACAGGCTGCCTTCCGGAGCAAGCAGAGTGAGGGCCGAGGAAAACAATGTCACCATGAATGAATGGAGATGGAAGATCTCAAAATCGTACCAGACTGAGTAGTCTGGCTTCCGCATCAAGGTCATGCCTGGAAACTCAGTGATTCTGGAGTGACCAGAAAATCTAAGGGACAAGAAAAGGTTTTCTGTTTTGTTATGTTTTAGAAGAAGGGAAATAACTTTGCATGTTGAATAAATTACAGAGGGACAAGGAGACATATACCCACAAGCTCTATGTGTTTAGTGTCACATAACATAATTATTATTAAATGATAGGGATGAGGTTCAGTAACGTAGACATATATATCTGTTTGACATGAATCTTGAAAAAAGTGAGTTGGACTTGAAGTTGGAAAAGTTATTTCATTCTAGATGCAGCTCTGAGGAGAAAGAGGCAAACCCTAGCTTTGACCCAGGGATACACGGAATCGAGGTGAGCTGTAGCCTTCTATTAGTCATGGTAATGCCAATTTTAGTCAAGCACAGAGGAGACAAAATCTGTGCAGAGGTTGATGTGTAGGGAAAGTGTTTGTGGAATTGGCAACTGTGTGCAGAGTGCCGGCTGAGAAAGTGCAGAGCAAAATGGGCAAGAGAAAAAGAGAGTGAATTGCAGACATCCCTCCCCTTAAGGCAGAGTAGAGATGGGTAGGTGAGTCCCGCAGAATCAGGAGCAGAAGCCTAAGCCTGAGCCACATGCACTAAACTCAGTGGTGTCCACCATCAGTCCTAGTGGCCAGCCAGCTTCAGTGCGTGTGACTGACCAGGTGACTAGTGAAATAATCCACTTTATATATAATCTATTTCATATATCAAATCAATTTTACATTTAATCTATTTTATGTATAAAATTAATTTTATATATAACTTTTCCCATCTATGCTTTCACACACCAGCTTTATAGATTAGGTCAATCAAACGTGTACAGTTGTGTACTGAGAGCATCATTCCATTATTAGTCCTTGCCACATATCAACTTTAAATGTAGTATCACAACTTCTCCTACACATTATTATACCTTATAGGCCTCTGACATCATATACGAATAAGAAATACAGACATTAAATCATTTATGTGCGTATATATGTATACATGCACCCACATATACCTTCGTGTGTATATTTAACAGTAGGCTCAAGGAAAGAAGCTGGTTCAAGGTCACATACTGAAGCAGTATCTCAAGAGGGCAGACATAGTGCTCTTTCATGCGGTGTTATGCTTGGCTCATACTTCAGTAATAAATGACAGGTAATGCTGGCCTTGATTTCCCTCTCTCTCTCCCTACCCCTGCGCATCCATGTATCTATCAGCTATCTATATCATCTACCCATCATCTATCATCTATCTATGCATTCATTTATACATCTATGTGCCTGTTGTTTTTCTACCTTCCATCCATTTGTATGTTATTTTTTAAATCATATGATAATTTAATGATGTTTAAATAGCATTAACCACCTTTCGTGCATTAGCAAACCTGACACAAGTCTATCTGGCCTTTATTTCATGTTTCTTTAAAGCAGGTGTTTCTCTTAAACTCACAGTTTTATGAAGAGAGCAGTGAAGCCCATTCCCCCTCCAGAGATTAACTTAGAAGAACTCAGACAATCCAGTTTACTTCGTAGTGTTTCAGGCATTTTATACGTACAGTAAAAAACTTCCACTAGGCTTCTTCACAAGAACTGTGAGAGCTGACCGCGATAGCTGGCGGTCTCTGCAGGGCACTGTCACGGTGGCTCCTGAGCAGAGGACGCGCACAAACCAGAAAAGCCCTCGTGGCTCCAGCACAGACCCAGTGTGGAATCTAAACAGTATTTAGTCGAATATCAGGCAACAGCTCGGGTTTCTGTGTTTTCTGAGTGTGATTTGAGTAATGAAGTCTGGCCTGCCACCCACATTTTTGGCAAGTGATGAGGTTTACCAGGGACTGTCCCCTGTAGGCTCCTGTGTAGGAGCATTTTAAGGGACTTCAGCAAGAAGTCAAAAGTGATGTGTCCGTGCTGCTCTCAGACAGGCTGAGATCCATACTTAAAAGCTCTGTGTTTGGGCAGCTGGGGTTTGAGTGCAGGAGGTGAATGAGTCTCATCAAGAGTTCTCCACAGTAGGTAGGTGCTCAGTAAGTGACCCACTGACCTTGGAAATCAGCTAAGGTCCAGAACGTTCCATTAATTCTCCACATAGCTCTTTTGTTCTCTTGGCCACCAGTGAGTGTGGCTCCCTCTTGTCTCCACCTCCTGCAATGCCCACCATTCATGAAGGTCTGAGTGTTCCTCTGCCAGACACACTTCATTTGGCAACACGTATTGTATGAGCTCATAATGTCAGTTCAGGAAATGAAAGATGAATTTATCTAAAATAGCCTTTGTTTAGACTGGATGCTAAGGATGCCTACCCAACCTTGAGATACATTTAAAAGCTTCACATTTTTTTTTTGAGGATTCTTATTTTCTGTCTCAGTTTGAAACTAAGTTCTGCACTATCTTCGTGTTACAATTATTCCCTATATTTCCATCTCTGACCTCCGCAGTGAAGTCTCTCACATCTGTATCTTTAGGTCAAAACCCGTCACGGATTTTTATCAGAGCTATATCTTCACAAAAATTATCATGTCCACGTACTGCCTATATTATAATCTACTTAATTTTTTCTTTAAGTTGATTTATTCTTTATACATCTATATCTATACCTGTATCTATGTCTGTACCTATACCAATATCTATATCTATGTCATCCATACCCATATCTAACCTAGCTATACCTATACCTTTGTCTATATCTATCTATGAAGCTTTCTATCACTAAGAGAAATAGAACACCCAGTATTACTTACCATAACTACTTAGCAACTGTTTGAATGTCCACAAGGCACCAGATAGTTACCAAGTTCTGTTGATTTGTTCAAAAAACAACACAAATTTGGTCTTATTTCTTTTTCCTCACTGCCAAAGGGCTACATTTTGCAACAATCTCTTTCAGTGTTGTCTCTTTCACTTAATTCTTCAGTGATACCAAACTATTTGTACCATATTTCATTATTCTAGCACACACCTTTTTCACAGTTTTTTATCTCCAAAGTTAACATGCACAGTCCAACTGATGATGAATCAGAGGCTAATGGCAGCATTTTCTGTGTTTTAGTGGCAACGAGCATTGAGATGTCACAGTCAATGGCATTTTCTCATGCCTCTGCCCAGGGGTGCCTTTCCCCGCCTGCCTCTTCCATGCCTTCTTGCCTTTTAAGGCTCAATTCAGGAACCTCTCTGTTCTGGAAACTTTCTCAGACTTTCCTTTCCACCAGCTGGCTCAGCTACGTCCTTCTCTGGGTTCCCATACTATTAACACATAACTCTATGATTATAGTTTCATGTTTTATTATAAACATCTAGGTAGGGTTTGGTGTCACCCATAAGACCTCCCCCATCACAGATGGTGACAGTAGAGGGAGCAGAGTCCGCTGATTACAGAGCGCAGACCATAGTCACAAGCGGTGACCTTGGAGAAGTGAAATTCTCTCTGCCTGATTCTTTATCTAAAAAATAGGGACACTTTTAGGTACTTACCCCAAGATAGTGAATGCATGTGAGAGCTCATAACAGTGCCTGGTATATATCCATCACTACGTAAGCATTAGTTCTTAATAATACCTTTCTATCCCCAATTCCAGCATAAAACTAAGGCAGAAAAAAAGTGCATTAGTTAAATATGACTCTCATGTTTGATTCTCGGAAGATAAAACTTGCTGCTTTCTGGTCACAAAGTCCCTAACCCCGAAACTGGTGACACATCTAAGTTGTCCAAATAAAACTGATCTTTTCTAAGGATAGTAGATACTAACCCCATTTTTTCCACTGACACTCTTCAAAATCATAGATTCAGTTCATGCTGGGTGCTCAACAAAAAAGTAACTGGAAAGTCACAATTCTTGACCTCACAATTTTTTACATTTTATCAACAAAATCACACATATCTAACACTCAGAGAAGTGAAAATAAATATCAGTGTGGATAACAGAAAGCACATTTGTTCTCCAGCTGATGTCATTTGAAATCACGTTTGTCCCCTGTGTGATTTGAAAGAGGCTGCATGAGGCTAATCAGAAAAAGAAAAACAAAAACAAAAGAAGTATTCTGGACACATCTGGCTCATCCACCTTGTCCTTTAAACACTGAATTATTTAACAATCATCATCTGGACCTCGCTGGCTGGTATGGAGATTGGATGTTTCTCTTATACACCATGAGCCAATAAACTAAAAGAAAAAGTCAGTAAGGGACAGGGAAGAATAATTTACTACAACGGCCCTTTTTATCATTTAATTTTGAAAAGGAGTATGTAAGTTTAGTCACCAAATGCTAAAGCAATGCATGGGTCTACACTCATGGTTGATGAAGAAAGTTAGAGGGAGGAAGCACAGAAAACACCTCTCTCTTACACCCACTTCAGGTGTTGAGACCAGTTCAGCATTTCAAGGTGACGTGGTCCTTTCTGGGACTACCTTGATATTTTAGTTTTTGCTCCTTTCTCTGAGAACAGGTAAATCCAGGTTGAGGGGCAAAGGAGGCCTCCAAAGTAGAATTTTCCTAATGTGATTCCTAGAACTAATTAGTAGCTAAAGTAAATCCCATCCAAATAGTTCTTTAAGTTCATCTTTTTAAAAATGTTTAAGAACTCTTAAATACCTAGCTATTAAAGGCAAGGAAGCATGGTGTTGGCAGATGATGGGCACTTAATATTTGCTACTATTTAAGGCACCCCCATTGCACTCAGCAAGAGCAGGTTATGGAAGCAGCACTGGACACGTAACTACCAACTGCTAGGTGAGAGTAGGGCTGCTTGTGAAGACAGAACAGTTTTCTGCTTGGAAATGATGTATGGACATCACACAGATGAACAGTGAAAAGTCAACAAACTCCTCAAGTCACTGTTTCAATGTAGGGGAAATCATGTGGTTTGGAACATTTTTAATGGAGTAACAGAAAACAAATAAACAAAATCTCAGAATTTGTTACATCCCACATATTGTTCCAACATCTAGACAGATAATCTCCCCCTAAAAATTATATTTTTAATATACAATAGTGCATTTTTGAGAAGAGGCATGGAGAGACTCCGTCTTTCTGTGCTAGGACGATGGGTTAGTCTTAATTCACTGTCGGCACTGCCAGCCTGTCCTGCATTTATCTTCATCTTTACACCGCCCAATGTAAACTCTTGGTAATAGAACCTTGAATTAGGTTCATCTCTGCTGTCACTTCCTGTAACAGATATTTCAAACCTTTTCCTCTTTCCTCCTATCCTTTCTTCCTCCTTCTACCCTCCTGTTCACAGCAGTCTAAATGTCCTCTTGTTTTCCAGGGACATTGGAGCTCTATGAAAGAACAGCCTTCACTACCTGGGATGGCCCGGATTTCAGCTCAGCCTCCTCCCTGCTGCTTCCTGCATTGACACTGGCCTAGGGACCTCTCTCTACCCACACCCCAGATCAATCCCATCCTGCCTTCTCACCCGCTGGTCCTTTTCAGTTGTTTAATCATGGTCAATATTTTATTTGCTCATCCTCAAGGGTCTGAAGCTCTGTTTCCTTTTCCTTCTAATCACACACATGACTTTAATTAGTCCCTTATAAGCTTAGGGTTTCAACATGTGCTCCTCCTGCTCATCTGCTTCAATATTTCAAATTCATAAGCCCAAGGGCTTAATGGGCATCTTCACATGGAAGATTTCTCCAAATCAGCCTGTAGGAACTGAGCCCAACCCACTCCTTTCCCCCTGTTGCCAGTCTCAGGAAATGGCACCACCAGCCCTGACATTGTCTAAGCCTAAATCTCGAGCCTCATTTTTGACCCCTTCGTTCTTTTTCACTCCTTAATCACAAACAATTTTTTATCCAGCTTCTAAAGGAACCTCAGTTCTAGTTACCTCTCTACATTCTCCATGTAATTTTCCTAGTTCAACACAACAGCATCTTTCATTGAAAATGCTGTCAAAAAATTACGCATCACATATTTATTAAAAACTGTAAGACAGATTTTATTCTGGCAATTGCAGTAGGGAAGAGAGCCTGAGCTGGACTCCAAGTCACAGCAGTGACTGGGCATTTAATGGGAGAATGAAGAAGACGGGAGGAGGAGGAAATAAGAACCTAGTAGGTCAGAGGAATGGAAAACCACAAAAAAAAGTCAGGTAAAGTGGTTAGTCAGTGCATGCAGGTCATCTATGTCTGCTAATTGGTGTTTATCAATGTTAGTTAGGGTCCTGCCTGCCCACAGAAATTGGGAGACAAGGGCCCTATCTTTCTCGGTTGCATTTTGAAACATGGCTCCCAAGATCTTGAGAAAGTCATTCCTGGGTCATAGAAGATACAAGTCAAAGAAACAGAGAAAGGATTTACAATTGCAAGTTTTGTAACGTAAATGCGCTAAGACAAGGGAGGCCACAGGCCTGTGGTCAGGTTTTGGCTCTAACAAACAGTAAATTATTTCGACAGCACTGACTTTCCTCGGGCAGGCGTTTAAGCAGGTTGAAGTTGTCATCCTAGGGACAAAGCCGTGAGCCGATAGAAACTCTGCTTGTGTTTGTTCAAGTCACTAGGTGTGGGGCGAACAAAACCACTTGGGCTGGAAGTTGTAGTTCTTATCGGCCGAAGTTGAGGACTAGTTGAAGAGGGGATGATTTTTCAGGCCTGGTAGAGTGTGATCGAGGGGAGAATCTTTGTCAGTGTCTAACACAAACCAGCTGGGAGCTTGTCCCAAATACGGCTCCCAATAATCCCCCCCAGCCCCGTACCTACAGGTCGCTCTTCCTGTAAGACACAGATGTGAACAAAGCCAACGCCATTTCTGTGTCCTGGATTGCATTTCCTTTTTAAGTTTCATGCTGTGACCTTTGACCAACCTCACTGTCCTCAGCAAGCACATCAAAGTCTTCTAGCTGGCAATTATCTGTGTTCCTTAAAATGTAGCCATAGATACTTTTGTTAGTAACAATCAGAATGGCATGACAACCGAGATAAACATAAAACTGGTGATGGTATCGGTTATAAATGATAACTTACCACAGGACCACCAGGAGGTGTGGTTTCCGGTGCCACTGCATTCTCTGTTCCTTTGTCTTGTCAGTTACCAGCACCTAAGTTAACCACTTAAAAAAGTACAGTAGCAGGACTCTAGCAGAGAATGATCTGTGCAGAATTGCTAGGTCATTAGTTCTACTCCCACCCAATTTTCCCTTAATCGAATTACCCTACAGTAAATTCTCTGATATTCTATGGAGTTGTCTGCATTGCTCTTCAGTCTAAAACACCTTCTCATTATACATTTGCCCCCTGATCAAATAGCTTCCAACAAGAGATGGGGACCAGTTTCCTCCCCTTGAATCTTGTCTTGTAATTTGTTTTGATCAATAGAATATAACAGAAATTTCTGCCCCTAAAAACCCTTCCACTGTCTTAGAACCCTGAGCTATCATTTAAGCAGTCTGATTATCCCACTGAAGAGAGAGATCCAGCCAGCCCCCCCGCCCCTGCATTCCAACCACCCCAGCTAAGGCCCCAGACAGGGGAGCGAAGCTTTCATGGATGTCTAACTTCAGCCAAGCCTCTGCATGGAGCTTTATGAAGACCCCAGCTGATGCTTCTGCAAAGCCCTGTTCTGATTACAGAATTACAAGCAAATAAATGCCTGTTGTTTTAAGCTATTATTAAGTTTGGGGGGTGGTTTGTTTCACCTCTGAATATACACACACACAGTTGTGCACTTCCGTAACGTCTGTCTTATACTTCCCTCACTTTGCCTGAGAGATCCAGAGTGATCACTGGACAGTATTTCATTTTTCTATTACAATGGATTATTTGCTGACATTTTTGAAGAAAAAAGTGGTTAACTTCAATGTTTAATTCCAGGTATGGTGAGTTCAAATGTTGGATGATTTTGCTTGCTCTCAGGTCAACATTCTCTCCCTTAGCATTTTTAGGGTTACGAACAGCATGCTTATTGCGGGCTGCTTCAGTGAGGTCAGCTTGATTAGGCAGATGGATAAGGTGAGACCATTCTTGTGGTTTCTGGTTCACATTCTCCAATGTCAAATGTCACAACCACATGCTGTAATTAAATATGTAGTGTTAGTGGGGATAAATTTTTCCAGTTTCCCTAGTGAACTGTGAGAAATGTAAGTTCATTCTTAAATACTATAAAGACAATTTGTAATTCTGTCCTGTATCGGGGAGAAAGAAGAGGAAGTATTGGAGGTTCTACATCAATCAATATAGGCATATTATGGAGCAGACACGCCTCGCTCTTTGTCAAAAAGCACACATAGGGGTTGTGAGGACACTTCCCAAGCTACAGAACAGAGGAGGCCTCAACACATGTGACAAAAAATTCAAGGCTGATGGTTGCTCCTGTGTGTTTCTCCATGTGATCTTTTTCAGGCCACTGCAAGGCCTGTGGAAAGAAAAGCACACAGATGCAGCAGAAAGGGCTGAGTGAGAAGCCGCTCCCAAAGGCTGTCAGGATGGTCACTGGAGAATGATGACAGTGGCGGGGCAGCAATGTGACACAGAGCATGGTCAAATGGCTACCAGAAAGCTGTCTGACATCTGCCAGCAGCCACGGATGCCGCTGGCTGCAGACCAGGGCAAGCAAAGCCCCCAGAACTCTGGGCTGTGTGTTGGAGGCCTCGGACTTACTTTCCTGTGAGCCCTCATCAGGGAGCACGGCTCCCCAGAGCTGGCGACAAACCTGCACAGATGAACAGCAGGAACGCCTTCTTGTCCCTTGCTCTGGAATTCCACAAGCTCCATGAAACAAGACTCCAATCAGTTCGTGCCACTGACACCGAACCCTAACGTGGCCGTCCACTGCTCTCCAGCATTGGTCTTTCACTGTTCCAGAGACTAAAGAGCAGTGCTGCGGATCGAGAAGATCCGAAGGGAGACAGAGGACGCACCTAGAAACTGGCCTCATGCTGAGTCGGAGGCATTCGGTCTCCCAGTGCAGCCGTAAACACAAGGGCGGGGAAGGGGGTTGAGACAGGCTGTGCTGTTCATGACAAAGGAATTCAGGCCACATTCTCCTCTTGCTTTCCAGGAAGCTTGAGAGAAAACAGCCGTGGTCATTGCGGTCTAACCCCAGTTTCCACAGCCCTATCATTTGGTTTGTTAACACCACCACTCAGTCTGAACGGACCGGGAAAGGAGGGGTTGACTCCAGGCTGTGCGCTGGAAGAGCAGGCTCCCTTCCACGTGCTGCCACGTGAGGGGGCTGGGGAGAACCCAACGAGTCTGTGGCGTCTCCAGTTACTGCCTGAAAAGAAATGCACACATCATTCCCTTTCCAATAGTTATCCCCTCTTAAGAGTTTTTCCAGGCAGATCCAGGTGGGCATTAGCACAATTATGCAGAGTTTTCAACGCCAGACATCTACATTTTCCAGGGTGATTATCCCTCGTATCTGTTCACTGCAGAGTATGGGGACAACAGTAGTGAGGATGCCTGATGTCATCAGGAGCCATGATTAAGAATTTTCTCTCCAATGTTTACTTTGATTATGGGGACTTCTTATTCAAATCTATATTTCATTTGTTCATTGGGGGAAATGGTGCACATGTTTTCAACCACCTAATGCAATTATTCTTTGATTTTTGCATCTTTTCTAGACTACAGTTCTTCTGTAGTCTAGGTATTTCATTGGTTTTTCTAGCCTGCCTCTCCCTTGAATTTACCATATGTTTTTTCCAAGATTTTTTAAATGCAAAACAAAACATGTTCATTCTCTGCTTAATGATAGTTGTCACCCACAGGGTGAAATATAACATTCTCAGCATAGGAAACAAAATTCACTAGAAATTGGCAAACTTTCTCTGTAGAGGGCCCACAGTAAATATTTTAGGCTTTGTGAGTCAGGATCAAAATTGAGTAAGTGAAATCACAGAAAGGCTAATACTCATTTTTGCATTTCACATTTGGGACTGTCACCCTTTGCAGTGAGGCTGTACCAAAGAAGCAGAGACCAGATGTTGTGCATGGCCACCGCCTGCGGCCGTAGCTCTTCAGCGTCTTGCCACTCCTACCACTGTGGCTTCATCTCTACCCCTTCTGTTTTCCTTGTCTCTCCACAGCTCTCCAGTTGTCTTCTAACCCCAGACTGACTCATGCCCTTCCTTCTAATATCAGCTCAGAGCTTGTATCCATTCTACCACACTTGCCTGCATACCATGCTCTCTGAGCATGATTCTCAGAGTTCCATCCTCTTCCCGAGACTCTTCCGTACCTTGTGCAACTTTCTAACATGCCCTACCCCACTGATTGCAACTATTTTAGCTTGGTTATCTCCTGTGTAAAATTCACAAATTCTTAAGGGTATAGGTAGTTTTCAAATTACCTTTGAATTCCGTGGGCATAGCAATGGGCCTGGAATATTCTAAGCGGTCAGCACATGTTGAAGGGCCAGGACTTCTTTGTCTATATGGAAAATGGAAACATGAGTTTGACAGTAAAAACTGAGTGAACTCTGAACAACTGGTTTGGGTTTTTTTCCTTTGGTTTTTATTTTTTTTTCCCTAAAACAAACACATTCCTGTGGAAAGCTTCATAGCATAAACAGATCCATTCACAGGATGTAGCCCCAAAGACTGTCTCCAACTTAAGGTCAAAACTTGGGCTATGTGCCAATTTCAGCAAGTTTTGGTACTCAGAGACGTTCTGATCCACCTTTAGTTTTGTACCTCTTTTTTTAATGCAAAATATGCTTAATAATAAGAAAAAGAGAAAATGACTCAATTAAAAAACTCTGAAGTAAGTAGCATAAGGATTTTAAAAATCAATTAATAGACTTTTTATCAGATTTATGTTTACAGAAAAGTTAATATATTAAGCTCTAAAAATGACCCAGATTATATTTTTTTTAATTTTATAATTTTCTGTATTGCCAAGAGGTAGCAAAAGTGTGAATAAATAAGAACTCTAAGAGTATAATTTATCAATGCAGAATAGAGGTTTTATAATTTTTATCTTTGTATTAGAAATTCTATCTCTGTGAACTTTTCTTCCAGAAAATATCAAATATATACCACACATTTTGTTTTGAAGATTGCTCAGTATAGCACTCATTATAATAAGGTTCATACTGCAAAATATATCAACATGTTAACATTATACAACCATCGAAAATTACGTGGTGAAAATATTTAATAAGATGACATAGTCATAATATGGTAGGTTTTTAAAAAGCAGAATGTATAGGCATATATATTTACTATTACAAGACAGGAAAGATATTCATGAACCGGTGGCTATTCTGAAAAAGGAAAATAAGGTGGAATCAAGGGTGTGATTGTTACACTGCTTGGTTTATTCGGAGATTTCTTTTTCCCACAAGTGATCACGTTTGCTCCTGAATGTATTTGTATGTCTCACTCTGCCTCCCAGCTTATTCCCTAGCAGCCAGAGGGGTCTTTCTAAACTTGTAAATCAGATCATGTCACTTTCCTACTCCTAATTAGACTGAGAATAAAATGCAGACTCCTTCTCATGACCTGAAGTGCACTCCCAGTTCCGGAGCCTGCCTTCCTCTCACTGCACCCCACATCTCTCCTGATGCTGGGCTCCAAGCTCATGAGTTGTTGCTGTCATTGATGTTGCTGTTTTATGTCCCTTCCATGTGCCTCCGTCTCTGAAGGCCTCATGGGCTGGTTACTCCTGGGGCTGGAACCCTCTTTCTCTGACTCTGCATCACCGGCTGCCGTTAGCCACGCAGGCCTCCTAGGTCATCCTTTCAGACAGACCTTCCCCCCCTCCCAGTTACTGTCTCATTATTCTATGTATTGTTGTCACAGCACAATTGTCTCAACTAAGCAGCTAAACATTGTTAATTGTCGGGCTCTCTAGGATGTAATTTCCATACAACAAGAACCAGGTGTGTCTTTTTCTCTGCTGGGTTCTCGGTGCCTAGCACTGTGCCTGGTAGTTCATCAGTAGTTGTCGAGTAAATGGGTAAATTGGTCATAACTGTGCTGCATTCTTAAGCACCTTGGGAAAAGGAAACACAAGTCCAAAGAATTCTCTTGGAATTCAGAACCGTAAGCTCACAGAGGCAGAGCTTCTGAGTCAAAGCTGCCGGCCTGTAACCACTCTGGTGACGTGGGGCAGTCCTCTGTTCCTCTTCTTACCTCAGTACCTTCGCTGCTTCCCTTCCGATCTGAGCCCTGCCCCGCTCGAAGGCCTGGCCCAGGTTCCATCATATGGAGCCGTGCACATAGTGGTTAGACACAAACACATTGTTATGGGATCGTCCCCTGTTAGTCGGTAAAAAAGTGATGTAGTGTGAAAAGCACGAGACCTGAGAGACGAAGCCAGGCTTTGCATCGCACAGCTCTGTAACTTTCCGAATGAACTTGAGCAAATCATTTACTTTCCCTGGGCTCATTTGCTTGGACATACATTGATCATTGTGAGACTTAAAGGATATGGCAGGTAAAAGTGCCTGACATCACAGGTACTCCACAGTGACTGTTTACTCATTCATCATACATAGTCTTTGTACAGTGAGTGAAAAGGAATAAAATCTGCAGAGAGGATTTTACCTGTCTCAGCATTCCTGCTTCCAGGAAAAGGCCATGGGCGTGTCTGGGCAGCAAGAACAACTTAGAATTTACTGGCTTGTGTACCAGGAGGAAGGTTGGTCAGCAAAGAGCACACTTCATGTTTACAATGCACCTTTTTATGAGGACCAGGGATTCTGTAAGATAAAGCACAATTATATTTCAGAGCTGTGGGAATGTGAGGCTCAAAATGGCAATGAGGTAACAAATGTAGGCTTTTTACAAACAGTATGACAACTCAAGTTGCTAATAGCTTGGTTTCCATTGATCTTTACTGTATAGCTTCAGGGCTTGGAGGAAGCAGGGAAGAGGGGTACATTGTGGGCTTTTATTTATCAGCAGAGCCATTCGCTCTGCACCTCTTTCCTTTTGTCCTGAAATAGGAGAAGCAACATGGTATAGTCAGAAGAGTTGAGAGTTTGAGGCGGAAGGATTTGTGTCCAAATCAGTTCATAGGCTGTACATGGTTAGCAAGGGTGTGGACTACTCTATGACTTCATGCCACTTCTGTCCCTGTGAATGTTCATACTCATCTTACATCTCATAGAGAGATAGGAAACATTAAGAACAGAGGATCTTGGCCCTGGCTGGTGTAGCTCAGTGGATTGAGCGCGGGCTGCGAACCAGGCATCGCAGGTTCGATTCCCAGTCAGGGCACATGCCTAGGTTGCAGGCCATGTCTCCCAGCAACCGCACATTGATGTTTCTCTCTCTGTCTCTCTCTCTCCTTCCCTTTCCTCTCTAAAAATAAATAAATAAAAATCTTTAAAAAAAAAAAAGAACAGAGGATCTTGAAGTCAAGGCCATTCCTGCCTCCCTAGAAATTTATACAACTCTTAAGTGCTGGGAGCCAATGACTAGCATTCAAGAGTGGGACGTAGGCATGGTGTTGAGTGATGGAGAGAGATGCAGAGAGATGGTACCTGGGTTGTCTTCCTGGGTGAGGAGTGTGTGGTTGAAGTACAGAGAAAGACAGTTGGGAATTAACATCTCTGTTTTTATTAACAGCGGCATAATAATCTGCTGACTTGGAGGGTTCCTCTCATGGGTAGAAACATCTCTGTTCCTAAAATAAATTTCTGTGGGATCATTCAGTTTTGGTTTTTAGTCTGCCACCAAACAGGGGGCCTAGTTGATTACACATTTTCATGCAGTTCTTGTGCAATTTTAAAAGGTCTCCTTGGTCCCTGGCCAGGGGACTCAGCTGGTTGGAACATTGTCCTATAACCAAAAGGTAGCATTTTTGATTCATGGTCAGGACCCGTACCTGGGTTGCAGGTTCAATCCCCAGTCTAGGAGGGTATGAGAGGCAACTGATCGATGTTTCTCACATTGATGTTTCTCTCTCTCCCTTCCTGTCTCTAAAATCAATAAACATATCCTCAGGTAAAAATAAAATTTTTTTAGAAGTCTCCTCACAACCATTTTTGGTAAATAGAATACTTCTGAGATGCTTAAAAGTCACCGTGATACTCATTTTTCCAGGATGTCATTAAAACAAATGCTATTTGAGAAGGAGTCATCATGACATAAAATAGCTAACTGTGGTGTGCAGCAAATGAAAACTAAAACAGGCTTGCATTGATTGATATCTCGTGGACAAAAAACCCCACCAAATAAGCTGATGCAAGCATGTCACCACCCTGGCTCTTCCTTGCCCAAGAATGCAGGAGTAGCCTTTCTTATCTCCCATCCAATACTTAACCCCTTGCAGATGTGGAAACCACTCTTCCACATACACAATCGATCAACGTTTGACCACCATATGACCCTCCTAGGGCTGCGATAGTGAACGGTCCAACATCGTGGCCCTCAGAGCACAGGTGCAAAGATAGTTGCTAAGCAACCCAACAGAAGGAACAAGTTGCTGGACCCTGACACGGAAAATTCCACAAGCCCACCTTTTGAAAAGCCCACCTTTTGGCACAGGACTGCTTTGTTCCAGCTTATAAAGGTGGCCAAGCAGAGCCAACCCTCCCCATCCCCCAGTTTGGAGGATCTTCCTTCCTTCTGTGCTGCCTCCCTTCCTTGTGTTCCAGCGTAAGCTTAGTAAAATTTGCCTAGAAGTTTCTCTGGCAGTTCCTCTTGATTTCAGCTTCAGGGAACCCAAGGACCCCAAATACCAGTAACAGATTATTGTATATTTGATACTACACTGAAAGAAAAATTATTATCTGTTTGGTTCTTAAGCTTTTACAGCAGCACCATTTGTTTAAATGTATACCCTATATATGTGTGTGTGTATACATACACACACTTATATATAGACCTTATCAGCAGCCTGCATGTATCTGAATCCATAAACTAGAGGAGCTACTTCTGCCCCAACCCAAGGAATGGAGAATAGTTTGCTGTTTCTGCGGCATATTCTGATTTAGGGCCATTGTGTTCTCTGACCCGGAAAGCATTTTTGCACCATCAACCACCGTGCATTGTAAATGTAGATTAACACACAGACTTGACAAAGTGACACTGTGTATGTTAATAAACTCATCAGTGTTTGCCAGAGAGAAGTACGACCCAGGGAGCACCCTGTGTTTGCTAATATGTCTGTCAGCGCAGAGGACGCTATAATAACAGCTCCTGACACTTCAGCTGGAGTAACACTTTGGGACAAGGTAATATGAAATTCAATTGACTACTGAACAAAACACAGTACATAGTCTTCTGCTTGAAATCTACCCTGCATCTTTTCTTACCTTTCTCCCCACTGTCAAACTGAAATGATTCTATCTTCTCTCATATTCATAAGTGTATTCGTGAAAAGGAAATATGTTTTACAATATCTTTTTGCATCACATCATTTCAAGTAAATGGAGCTACAAAATGAAATGTTAGAAATATTCATTATACCTTCATGTGTAGCCTGTTTCTTGGAAATTTATTCATAAGTTATGCTTAATAAACCATAATTTAAAATCACCTTGCATGCAAATGTCTACGCTGCTATTATCTATTATACTTCGTTTCTTGTTTTCTTGGAGGAATTGGTCACCTTCCCACTCCCTAGGAAAGTAAAACAAATGTAGTTGTAAAAGTTGATTGATTCCATGTGGAAGAATGGACTTTATTTCTGCTGTCCCAAATAGGCAGAAAGGCTGGTGTTCATTCCACTTCTTCCACTCCCTTTTTGAGGGGCTATGCACACTGTGAGAGGTGGTTTATTTTTATTTTCCTGAAAATGCAGTGCAAAGCAGTTCCCCAAAGAGGAATGACCATGATGTAGGGGCTCTCTATGTCTTTCTCAGAGTAGGTATGTTTCTAAAGAAATTGTATAGATTGGGACTAAAAGGTAAAACTTCTGTACATCAATAAAGAGAACTCATTTTTCCCTCTACTTCCCACACAATTTCTGGTTACCAATGTGTGGGATTTTCCCCACACTGACCAATTCTGCTGGGTGTCCTACAATTCAGTTCAATTCTAAAACTGTCTACTTAGAGATAACACAGAACCCCACAGGGTAGAGTTCTGAGGGGAAGGAGAACATGCCACCTCAAAATATGCCTCTTTGACATAAGGATTATTTTGGGATGATTGCAAGCACAAGAGAAGCTCTTAAAATAAAGGTTGCCCTTTTGTGAGGGAAATTTATATTTATAAGGGAAATCTCCATTTGTAAAAGAGTCTCCCTCTCCCTATTTAGAAAGGGGGGGTGATTACATTTCTAGAAATTCTAGTCACTGGAGAAGGCATAATGCATAAGGACCAAATCCTTACTTCCTGTGCTTTTCCTGGGCATTCTTCCTAACTGACTCCAGCACCCCTATCATCTTCTTTTGTCTCATGGGGGATGTCTGGGGCAATCTGGGAAGTTACTCAGTATCCCTGAGTCTTTCCCTCGTGCACAAGAGGTATGCATGCTACTAAATATTTATTTGTTTTTCTCCTGGTTATTTTTCCTTACAGGGGGTCTTGGCCTGATGGTGGAAAGTAGCAGGTCGTGGGCAGTTTCACAAAAGAGACAGGTTTAGAAAGTGCCCTGCAGGATGGTGAGGACTTTATAGATGGTGGCCAACAGTGTGACAGTTTGTGTAATGGCCTAGGTGCAGCACCATACGAAGGATATTTGTGGGACAGCAATTAGACTGTGTCCCAAAGACTACACTTATAAAGGCAGCAGGAGAAGATATGAATCTAAAATTTAAGATAAATTGGTGGCAAGTTACAGATGACCTTGAGTGCTTTTCTTGAACTCTCTTGAATCCAGATTTATCTCTGGAACAATGGGAAGTCTTTGAAAGTTTGTGAAGACGGGAGGAACTCAGAACTGCAGTGTTTCAGGAAGATGAACTTAGAAGCGATGTTGGAGATTGGCTCAAGCTGTGGGGGCTAAACAAAAAATTAACCCTTTCCCTCCCGACTCCTAAATTCTTCTGGCTGGACAAATAATCAAATTAAAAGATGCAGATTAACAGGAGAAAATAAAAATTGTAATACATGTGTGTGGGGGATTCATGTAAGCATGAAAATTCCGAAGACAGGGAGGCAATATTGAGCACATAAGACAGTGTGGACAGAGAAGAAAAGCAGAGGGATAGGGTACTGGATTTCAGAAGAGACAGCTGAGGAAGAGAGAAACATACCTGACAGGGAAATTCTCAGAAACAATGCCACAAGATGTATTTAGCTAACAGGCACCTGTCTGAAACTCTCTTATTTATCGCACTTATTCAAATTAGGCTAAGGAGATAACCTAATATTCCCTTCCTGGAGTAGGTTTTTCTATCCGAATCTCCTGGGCAGGAAAGGGGAGAGGGCCAAAGGTTCTTTCTGAGTCTCAGTTCTTAACAAACAGCTTAAAATCGGCATCCCAAAAAAGGCAGCTTTCAGAGTGACAAAACTTGTTTTCTTCAAGGCCAAGAGCCTCCTTGCCTTCATGCTGGTGCTGGATGTGGGTGTCGCTCTTGTCCATCCAGGGCACCTTCCCCAGCATTCTTGCCTGCAGGAAACGTGTTCAGCGTGTGTAGGATGGAGGATCTGGTGAAGCGGGTCTCACTGCCACTGGTGCTAGAAAGCAAAGCAGATTCAGAACTGAAGAGGTTTACTAACAACAAGAGGGAAAAGGCCACCGGAGGGAGTTTGCTGCCTCAGGGCAGCACACTGACAGAGGACACAGCTCCAGAACTGCCACTGGGGTCTGGCTCCTAGGGCGCTGGGTTTCTTCCACAGGTGCAGAGTCGATCTTGGTGTTCTCCAGGTCCCTGCCCTCAGCTGGCAATGATGTGTGCTGACTGGTGCAAGGTTTGCGGAGTGCCTGTGGGGAATCCTGATCTTTCCAGAGAGGCTCAAGAAGTAACCAGAGAACATTCCCATCCTTCCAGGAGGGGCTCAGCCTGACTCAGCCTGTCACCACAGAGTTACTGCTGCAGGGTAGGGCCTGCCACGAAGGTCTGGCCACGCTTTTTAGTCTGCAACTGAATATTTGTCCCAAATTGGGATAATCTGAGTCTTTTCTGGTGTTTTTCTGCCATAACTATTAAGAAACTTCCAGTTGAAACTGCGAAGTTATTTGTCATTGAGGGGCCACACAGTGAGGAGGATTTCATAGTCTACAAATTTAATCCAAGTGGTCAATTCTAAGCTTCCGTAGTGAAGGGAGAGGGCCCGGAGCTGAGTCTGAGAGTTGAATTGCCCTGTGTGAGAAAATGGAAAAAAATTGGTTTTGATTGTGTTTTTGCTTTTCTGAATGAGTTTCCGTCAAATCAAACCTTCAAAAGTCTGCCACACAGTCTGGGAGTGATTCAAAAGAAAGACCAGAAGGAGGACAAGAGTGGGAGAAGCAGGACAGAGGACAAAGAGAAATCGGAACGAGAGAAAATGTGGTGACTGGGACCACACTTTTCAGCCTGGAGGTGGCATTGGAGACTGAAAGGAAACTGAATTTGAAAATGAAATAAAACCAAAAAGTTGGCACAACATGAAATAAGGTCAGCATAATGCAAGGTGGGAACCCCATTCATGGAGGAAGACAACTCATGGGGAAAAGAGAACATAAGTTCTCGGGGAATCCTCAGAAACCTCAGGCACTTTCCATAAGTTGTGACAAAGTGGGTGGAAGCCTGTCCTTTCTCGACAAAGAGGCATGAGCATCCTGTGGATAGCTCTGAAATTGTCAGGCTCTAGGAGGCAGAGTGCTGGCATCCTGCTGAGAGGGCCAGGCTCTGGCAACCGCTTCATCTTGTGTCTAGTTGTTTGAACTTTCTGATTCAAGTTCTTTCTCTACAAAAGGATGAATTTGCATTGGAGAGGCTTAAATGTCCCTTTAAGTTTTAAGACATCCTTGTTTGTGATTACACACAAGCAGTGAAAAGGGGGGCTGCAGGGTGGTTCTGTGCCTTCCTTCCAATCAGTTTGGAAGTATCCAGAAATACAGCCTTTCTGAAAGCTCAGGCTGTGCAGTCAGCTCAGGAACCTCCCAGATCTGGATAACAGCATCAAGGCCACAGGGTCTGTTCAGTCACACATGCCCTATGCCAAGTGCAAAGAAACAGATTTACAAACATCACGTTTGCAACACAATGTTAGGGCATGGACTGGTACCACCCCTTTCTCTGAATACCGAGACACAGGAGTTAAACAACCTTCCAAATTTGCACCCGCTGAGGCTTCAATGCTGGGATTATCCTCTTGGTGATCAGCGTCCAGAGGCTGTTTCCTTAGTGGCTACATCTTCCTGGCACACGGTGGTTAATGCTTGAGCTGGCAAAACCAGCTTTCCACACACATTCATGCTCTGTCTACTGTGTGAGTCTGAGAACATCCTTCTGCAGGTGTAGGACCAGGTCACTATCCCTATTCTAAAGTTGAAGAAACCAAAGGATCTGCCCAGACCACAGAAAGGAAGATTCAGCACCCAAATCAAAGCTTTCTGATAACAAAAATATAGACCAGGGTCACAGGCAAATGTAATAACATGTTCCAGATGTGCTTTGAAGAACCTGCTGTTCTGATATTCTCAGTTCCCCACACTTGCAAATGGACAATCTGTCTTGAGGCTGTGGAGCAAGTATTCCATCACATACACAATGAGGACTCTTCCTAACTCACTTCTGTTGGGGACCGCCCTGGCTGGTCTCAGGAATCTGTGACCTGCCGTGACTTAGGCTGAGTGAGAGACCTCTGAACCAGGAGCCACTAAGGAGACAAAAACTTATTTTCCTGGCATGAATGCTGCCTGTTCAAATGCCTGGCTCCCTTTTGCAGGATCGGCAGTCAATGGCAGGTAATAATTCTCTAGGAAAGAGAATGAACCTAAGACAGACACGATCACGTGGGAATGCCACAGGGAAGAGACTCACGGGGCTGTGGAAATGAAGGGGTGATCAACATCAACCCCTGCCCTCTCGGCTATGTCAAAGTCTGAGTCTTTGTACTTAGATGTGAGAAATCCAAGTCTCCTGAATGCCTTTGTCTCCTGACTGCGAGACCCAAGCCTGCAGAAATAGCAAATAGCTAAAGGGTGCAGCCCAGACCAGAGATGGCGGACTCCTGGGGTAATCAGACTTGAGACATAGAATATGCAAGATTCTGTGAGATCTGTTTGCTGGAAGATGTTATTAACTTGGAATTTAAAGGCACAGACAGGAAACCAAAATTAGCCCTTTGAGCCATGTACTCTTTTCATATGTTAAAACTCCAATCTCTGCCCAGAATCACAGCAGGAGTTCTGTTAGCATCTTTGTAAGTCACCTATTCACCTTTGATCCTTTCTGCCAGACTGTGAATCCACATACAGTCTGGTTTCTTAATAAAAACCTACTTGGGTAGGGAAACAAGGCGCTTTCCACTAGAGAAAGTGGCCATGCTGTTTCTATTCCCCCACAGGATCTGGTTATCTCTGTGTATGTATTTCTCGTGGTTTTGATGAGCATCCGCAGCAGGAATGGATACTGCTGGACAGTATCCGTCACACACTTCCACTCCAGAATGGCCCTGCGAACTTTACCTGAATAGAAACCAGCAGCCTTCACCATAGACTTCTGCTAGCATCACTTCTCTTTTCAAGCTAGGGTCCACACTATGTCCTGAGTTCTTGGGACAGGACTAGTGTGTTGGAGCTGATGGGTGAAAACAGCCTACAGAAATGTGTAAGAGTGATTCAGATGCTCGTGAAGTTTGGCTGCACCTCAGTTTCTACACACAGGCTCACTCTCACTCACAGCCTTTCTGACCAATCTTGTGAGTCACTCTGTTTCCCCCGTGTCTGCCCAGGAGTGAAAGGACTTGCCTTTCCAACAATTTCCAGCCGGAGTTTTGTACTGACATTGAGTCATCTGTTGTAATGAAACCAAAACACCAGTCAGCTTTCCACAAAGCCCTCAGATGGGCCCCTTACTCCCCTGTCTGACATAAGTAATGTCTCTATCCCCGCAATCCTCATTTTAGCTGTGGTTATCAGCTCCAGTTTGTGTAAATTCAGTAGTGGCAGATTTAGCTCCCTGGCATTAATTGGAGCTTCAGAAGGAACTGCTTACCAAAGGCACCACTTGGGAACCTCTGGGGAGATGTCTCATTGTGGTTCTGGTTTGCATTTCTGTGATGATTAGCAAGGCTTGAGAGAAACCGGAACCCAGCGCACTCTTTATGGGGAGGTAAAATGGGGCCTCCACTATGGGAAATACTATGGTGGTTTCTTGAAAAATGATCCATCAATCCCATTTCTGAGTTTTTATTTGAAAGCACTGAAATTAGGAATTCTCCAAAACTTGTTACAAGTGTCAGAGAGGTTATGGAGAAAAAGGAACCCTCATCCACTGCTGGTGGAAATGTGAACTGGTGCAGCCACTATGGAAAACAGTATGGGGGTCGCTCAAAAAATTAAGAATAGAGTTACTATATGACCCAGCAACTCCTCTTCTGGGTATCTACCTCAAAATTTTGAAAACAGTTTTTGCAAAGATATATGCACTGCTATGTTCATTTCAGCATTATTCATGGTGGCCAAGACATGGAAACAACTGAAGGATCCTTTGATAGATGACTGGATAAAGGAGATGTGGTACACATATACTGTGGAATAATACTCAGCCGTAAGAAAAGATGAAATGCTGCCATTCACAAAAACATGGATACATCTTTAGAATATTACTCTAAACAAAATAAGTCAGACAGAAAAAGTCCAGAACAATATGATTTCATTCATCTGTGGGACATAGAACCAAAAGCAACAAAGGAACAACAAGACAAATAAATAAACAAAGACTCATAGACGCAGACAACAGTGTGGTGGCTACCAGAGGGAAGGGCAGGCGAGAGGGCATTAAAGGTAAAGGGGGTCAAACGTAGAGTGATAGAGGAAGATTTGACTTTGGTGATGAACGTGCAATGCAATACACAGGAGATGTATCATAGAATTGTATGCTTGAAGCCTATATAATTTTATTAGCCAATGTCATTCCAATTTAATTTTTTTTAAAAAATCAGGATCTCAAAGCAACACCCGCTCTCCCATATTCATTGCAGCACAATTCACAGAAGTTAAATTGTGGAAACAATTTAAATGTCCTTGACAAGTGAATAGATTAAAGATGATATCTGCACACACACACAAACACACACACACTGGAACATTATTCAGCCTTAAAAAAAAAGAAGGAAATCCAGCAACGTGTGATAAGATGAATGAACCCAGAGGGCATGACGCTAGGGAAATAAGCCAGTAACAGTAAAACAAATACTACATGGTTCCATTTATATGAGAAATCTATAATAGAACAAATATTTAAAAAATAGAAGCAAAGATAGAATCATGGTTGCCAAGTGGTGGGGAAGGGAAAATGGGGAGTTGCTAATTGACACATATAAAATTTAGTTGTGAAAGGTGATAAGTTGTAAAGATCTGCTGTACACCATCGTGTCTATAGATACATGACTGCACTGTACACTTAAAAATCTGACACACGAAATGTTCTTGCCACAGTAAAATTTAAAGGAGAAGGAAAAAAGAATACCTGCTGGGGCTAAAGACAAACTGTGCTTCTCTCCTAGTCTTTGTATTTGTCTCCTGAGAGGAAGCCACCTTTCTCACCCAGAGCCTGCCCAGGCATGCAGTGCAGGCCTTTCACATGCGGATCGTTTTCATTTCAGCTTCAAATGACAAAGAAAAAACTTCTCTGAACCAAAAATGGACCTGAGTGAGCAGACACAATTTGTTTATTCATCACTGCATACATATAAAGAAACAGGGCTGGGGGCCACGCTTATCTTGGTATTTTAGAGTGCCAAGGAAATTATTACAAACATAGCCATGAAGGGGAAAAATATGTAAACCCAAAGAAGCAAAAACCAGGCTGGCATCAGAATTTTTCCCTCCTTCTAAAACTCCAGAAAAGAATGAGGAGAACTACAGAGTTTTATAAATGGCTTGGACACCCATGAAAACACAAACACATTAGGGAAGGAAAGGAGATGGTCTTAGGAAATTGGAGAATGGGGGTTTGATTGGCGATGTAAGGCTAATGACCAAACAACTGTAAACAAATATTGATGGATGTGTTTCCTACATTAGTAAGGATTAGTAAGTCTGAAGCTACATGTGTGTCATGGTTGAACAAATATGGCAGCAAGTGGCAGGTAAGGGGAGTTAGGTTTCTCAGGAGTCAGAGACGGAAGGTAGAAAAAATCAAGGAGAAAATGTGAGAATGAAGCCTTTGGTACTGGATAAAAGTCAGAGCTACCAGTGTGAACTCATCATTATTTAATATATGTACAGGTAGATACAAATACATAGAAATGTTTGCATACATGGTGTCTGTATACATTGGTTAGTGCACTTAGTTCACACGTATTTTCTTTGTCTCTATGCTAGAAGTGACACCCCAAGGGCAATGAGAACACCTAGCACGCAGACTGTGGTTTCTGTTGTAGTCTGTTTGGGCCGCTATAACAGAATATCATAGACTGAGTGGTTCTTAAACAACAAAAATTAATTTCTCACAATTCTTGACACTGGAAAGCCCAAGATCAAGGCGTCAACAGATTAGGCATCTGGGGAAGACCCACTTCCTGGTTCATACATGGCTGTCCTTTTGCTCTGTCCTCATGTGGCAGATAGGACAGAGAGCTACTGGGGGTTTCTTTTATAAGATCTCTACCCTCACCACCTAATCACCTCTCAAAGGCCCCATGTTCAAATATCGTTATACTGGGCTTCAGATTTAGCATATGAATTTTGGGGAACACAAATAGTCTAGAGCCATTTGTAAACACTGTTCTCCAATAAAAGGAACTAAGACTGTCTAGAGAAGTAGCTGATTCTAAGACTTGGGTAGGGGAAATGCAGGAAGAGCCTGGAGGGTCTTGTAGTGCCAAAGAGCAAAGAAGTGTTAAAAAAAAAAGAAGAAGAAGATAAGGGCATGTCAAAAGGACACAGGAGTAATCCAAAAGAGATCTCAATGGCCAAGTTAAAACAAGTCAATCAACAAAATAATCATAGTATCTATCACTGGACTATAATCAAAATAGCAAAATAAATATCTACAAGTCCATACTAAAAATAACTGATTGAATAACTAATTGGAGGAGGGGGACAAGTATATCTTGCATAAAAATTCCAATTAATAAATTTAGAAGGAATAAGGAAATTAAAATATCACCACTAGAATAATTGCTACAGGCAAGATCCATTGATGAATGCTAAAACTAGTGGGTGAAACACTAAAGATGTTTTAAACAGGGCATTTGCATAGCCTCAACGTTCTTCCCATTGTAGTTATTAATATTATGGTGATTTTAACATAGGTTCACAAATTCTTGGGTACCCTTCCTTCCAGGAGGTGGTACTCCATTACCCTCCCTCTTAAATTCAAAGTTGACTTAACAACTGCTTTTTTCTAAGTAATAGCATGCAGAAGGGGAAAATAATTATTTTATAGTGGAAAAGCCTGTTAGATCCCGTCTTAAGTGAGTAATCAAGGTTAATATCATCAGTTATATGTCATGTTGATATCATGTGCTTCCTATAGCATGTGATGAGAAGGCTTTTCCCCTGTGAAACTCCCCCCACCCAAACTATTATCCCAGTCTAATTATGAGAAAACACGAGACATACCTAAATTGAGGAGCATTCTATGAAATACCTGAACAGTATTGGCATGAAAAACATGGGAAGATTAAGAAACTATCACAGAAAAGAAGAGAACAAGAAGACGTAACAACTAAATGCAATGTACTGTCTTGGATTAAATCCAGAAACGGGAAATAAAAATAGTCAAAAAACTGATGAAGTATTAATGTTGTTAACAATAGTGTACATAATGTTAATGTTAGGAAAAATGAGGTGAAAAATGTGTAGAAACTCTCTGTAAGCTCTTTGAAATCAGTTAATCTAAAATTATTTTAAAACAATTTTTTAAATATCACAAGCACACTTAAATTAATTTAAAGATTTCCAGCTTTGTGATGAATGTAAGAGACACATCAAAACAAAGTATCACAGGATGTCAAATAGATAATAGGTAGGTAGGTAGGTAGATAGACAAATGTAATGGACACGAACATATTAGGCATAATTAGGCTAATTTGAGCAAAAAATTGAAATCACCATTAGACAACATAAGATGCAGAGCAAGATGCATTAAAGGGGAAATAATTCATTTCAATTTGGTAATAAGTATCCACCTCAATAAAAATATAATTGCATGAAACTTTATTCATCAAATAAAATGTCTTCACAATACATAAAGTAAAAACCCTTGCAAGTGTAGACAACATTAACAGAAGCAAGAATGTTGATGATTTTAACATACCACATTTGGTCAAGTAGACATAACAGGCATAATTGGATAATAAAAGAAATAAGGTTGATTTATTAGATATGTCAAACTTTTTAACCCACAGAGAATACATATTATTTATAAAGTCCAAAGAGTAATTTTTTAAATTGATCATTATCTCTAATACAATAAAAAACCTTTAATGATTTCTAAAAGGGAAAAAATGTACAGATTTTCTTATGTGGTTACAATACTCCCCCCAAAAAACCTCCAAGCCCCCTGGAAATAGATGAATTTTAAGACAACAGCAAAAAAGTTCTAAATACTTATCAATGAGGAATAAAGAACCTAACATTGTCATATAAATATTGTGCAAAAGGTTATTAAAAATTGTAATTACAGAATGCATGAATGAAAACAAAACTAAGGACATTACACATTAAACCTCATTACACACAAAAATTCAGAACATTACATGTATAACATTGGAGAGTCAGAAGAAAATTATAAATTAAATGCTTTTATTTCAAATAAGAAAAAAATGAATGATAAATTTAATAAGTTGTAAATAGACAATGAAATCAACTACAAAATACAAGAGAAAAATTAATGAATATAAAATCAGAAAAATAATTAGAAAAAGTGAAATAATAGAATCAATAATCTATGGGCTTATTCTTTCAGAAACAGGAAATAGATAAATTTCTGCATATTCTACTCCAAAACAAGAAAGAAAAAATGAGACATAAAATTACTGGTAAGAGAAGTGAAGTAACCACAGGAAAAACATAGAAAAAATTTTAAATATTATAGTCTGTTGGCAAAAATTAAAAAAAAGAAAAAACAAAATGAATGGGACAGAACAGGGAGTCCAGAAATGAACCTAGACATATATGGTCAGTTAACTTACAACAAAGGAACCAAGAATATACAAGGGGAACCGAGAGGCTATTCAATAAATGATATTGGACCACTATCTTACATCAACACAAAAGTCAACCCAAAACAGATTAAAGACTTGAACATAAGACCTGAACCATAAAATTCCTATAAGAAAACATAGGAAGTAAATCCTTGACATTGATCTTGGCAATAAATTTTTAGATTTGACACCAAAAGCAAGACAACCAAATGAAAAACAAACAAGTGGGACTAAATCAAACTAAAAAGCCTCTGCAAAGCAAAGAAAACCATCAGTAAAGTGAAAAGGCCACCCACAAAATAAGAGAAAATATCTGTATTTGCAAACCACGTATCTTATATGAGGCTAATATCTAAAATATATGTAGAAACTTATGTAACTAAATATCAAAAAAAATGCTATTAAAACATAGGCAGAGGTTATCAATAGACATTTTCCAAAGGAGACATACAAATGGCCAGCAAGTAAATGAAAAGATGCTCCACATCACTCACCATTGAGGAAAGGCAGATCAAAGCCACAGTGAGATATCACCTCATAGCTGTTAGAACGGCCATCGTCAAAAAGATAAAAAATAAATGGCAAGAAAAGAGAAATGTAAATTCATGCAGTCACTTAAAAAACAGTTAGAAGTTTCCTCAAAAATAAAAATAGAACTATCATATAATTCAGCAATTCCATTTGTGAGTATTTATCCAAAGAAAATTAAAACACTCACTCCAAAAGATACCTGCATGCTATGTTTATTGCAGCATTATTTACAACAGCCAAGATATGGAAACAGCTCAAGTGCCCATCAACAAATGAATGGAGAAAGAAGATGTAGCATGCAGTATAGACATATACGTGCAATGAAATATTATTCAGCCATAAAAAAGAATTCTTGTCGTTTGTGAAAATGTGGATTGATGTTGAGGAAATTATGCTAAGTAAAATAAATCAAATGGAGAAGACAAATATTGCATGATTTCATTTATATGTGGGGTCTAAGAAAAAAAACAAAAAACAAACTCGTACATACAAGATTAAATTGGTGGTCGCCAGAGCTGGGGATGGGTGAAATGAGTGAAGCTGTTCAAAGTATACTAATTAAGTCCTGGGGATATAATGTACAGCATGGTGACTATAGTTAATAATATTATATATTTGAAAATTGCTAAGCAAGTAAATCTTAAAAGCTCTCATCATAGAAAAATAATTTGTAACTATGTGTGGTGATGGATCTTAACTATTTTGGTGGTCATTTTGATATATATATCTATATAGATAGATACATACATATGCACATACATACACATATATAAAGTCATTGTATTGTACACCTGAAACTGATATATGTTGCATAGTAATTATGCCTCAAGAAAAAATCTAAATAAAGTGGAAAATATTAAAAATAATTCAAATAATTGATTCAAGAAGTAGAACACACCTTAAAAATTAAATCTCAATTAAATAGACTTGTGAAAAAACATATGTTACGAAAATTGACTCAAGAAAATGTTGAAAACTTGGCCAGGCCACAAGCACAGATATAGAATGTATATGTGGGTGTTCTGTGCCACCAAGCTGGCTCCACCTCCTGGTGCCCCCGTGACTGAGTGATGTCCAGTGTCCCAGCCTCAACAGCCCTGCTCAGTTCCTCTAGACTCATGCCTATGGCGTCATCATGGGGTCAGTACCTCTCATGTTTGGTCTTCCTCTTTTCCAGCTGCCTTCTCTTTCCCAGCCATCACTGTCTTTTCCAAAGAGGCCTGCCTTCTCATGATGGGTCCAGAAGTAGGACAGCTTCAGTTTTGTCATTTTTGCCTCCAGCAATGTTTCAGGCTTAATTCACTTTAGAGCCGACTTGTTGGTCTTACTGGCAGTGCAGAGCATATACACTCTACATGAATATACACATATATATGTTCATCAGGAAGGAAGGAGAGAGAAGAATTTTGTATCATCTCTCATTTTACCAGGGCACTTCTGCTCACTGACAGATGTGGAAACCATTGAGATGACCACATCACTTTATGCTCTGGACATCAAATCAATGCATTCCGCAGTTGTCAGTGTTCTTGTCTCTAAAAATCTTCCATGTTGTTCCATGGATCAGTAGTTCATTTACTGTTGATGACTAAGTGATATTAAATTCTATTCATAGAATTACAATCAATTCTATTGTGGGAAATTCATTTGTTTATCCATTCCACAGTAAATAGACATTCGTGGAACCCCTCTCACAGTTTTTGGTTTATACAATAAAGCTACTATAAACATTCTGTACGAGGACTTCACAGAGCTGTCACTCCTTATGCCAGGTTAGGTTCCCTAGAGGCAGAGCCTGATACATGGATTCTGGTGGAGGTAATTTATTCCAGGAGCACTCTCAGGAGAAACCTGTAAAGGGAGGGAGGAAGCAGAGTAAAGATAAGGTCTCAGGTCAGGTCTTGGATTACACTTGATGCAGGGGCCTCCTGTCCTTTGTATTAGTCATCGGTAGTGTTGATCCTTTCTGAGGGTGGTGGTATGACTTATTGAATGAGGTGACACCTATCAGCTGAGGACCATTCTCATGAGAGGGAACAGCTGGGAGCCATCAGCCTCCAACAATAACAGCAGGTGAAGGAAGAGTCCCTTGACCTGGCAAAGTCTTTGAGGACATGTGTTTTGACATCTCTTAGGTAAATATCTCGGAGTCAAATTGCGGGGTCACAGGGTAAATGTGTAATTAAATTGAAAAGGAACTTCAAACATATTTTCTGAATTAATTTTTCTATTTTACACCCCAGGCAGTAGGTATCAGAGTGTCAGCTGCTCCGCTTAATGACATCTGTATTGTTGTCAGTATCTGAACAATGCTAGACTCATTATATAACTTGTGCTGCATTCTGTATAGTTTTTAAAGAGTTTATATAAGATTGCTAGTAGTTTTTTCCTAAGTGTTGGATACAATTGGAGTTTCTTGTTGGGAATGTATTTGATTATGACTTTTCAATGAAATTAAAAACTATTTTGTTTTCTATTTGTTCCTGAATTTCTATTTCTATTTGTTCCTGAATTGGTCTTGGTAAGTTGTATATTTAAAACAATGAGTCTATTTTAATTGTTATACAATTAGTTATCATAAAACTGTTTTTGATTTCTCTATATTATCCTAATAACTGTAGGATCCCTAATTGTATCACCCCCATCATTCCTGATATTGATCGTGTCTTCTGTCATTTTTCCAGATTAGTCTTCCTAGGTGTTGTACCAATTTTATTTAATCTTTTCTCTTTTTTAGTTTTTTAATCTGTTCTAAGAACTAAGTAGTACTAACTTTGTTGATTTTTTAAATTTCTTTCTATTTGATTGATTTCAGCTTTATCTTTATTATTTTATCCTTACTGCTTATTTAGGGTGTAATTTGTCTTCCTTTTCATATAAGATGGAACTAGATTGATGTTTTTAACCTTGACTTTTCTTCTACTACAAACATTCCAGTCTATAAATTTCCCTTGAATACCACTTTAGCTGTATTCCACAAACTTGGATATTATTCGTAATACAATTTACTTGGAAATACTTTCTTATTTCTCTTGATATTTCTTCTTTAACCTATGGATTACCAAAAAGTACATGTGTAATTTCTAAATATTTTGAAAATTTTCTTGGTATCTAATTATTGCTGATTGTACTTGATTTTACTTGAATCACAAAATTGTATTTGAAAGACTATAATCTTCTATATTTTATTGAGACTTATTTCATGGCCTAGCATATGGCTTATCTTCATAATTACCCCTATACCTTTGAAAAGAGTGTGTTTTCAACAGTTGTTGTACATAGTGCTCTTAAATTGTCAATTAGAACAAGTTGGTTAATAGTCTTCCAATTTTCTTCATCTTGGTTAATTTTTGTCTAATTATTCTATTTATTGCTGACTGGAGGAGATATTAAAATTTCTAACTGTAATTGCATATTTATTGATTTTTCTTTTAATTTTATTAGTTTCTTTTTCATATATTTTAACATCTTTATTGTGATATAATTCACATTAAAACTCATACTAGACTTACATGCGTTTGCAGTTAGAAAGTCAGGTTGATTATTATCTTGATAAAATGCACCTATGTGCCTCTAGTAATACTCCTTATTTGAAGTCTGCTTTGATATTGATATGGCCACTCCACTCTCCTGTGCTTTATGTTTGCATTACATATATATATATATATATATATATATATATTTCCATCCTTTGATTTAACCTGTGGCTTAATATTTAAAACACATCTCTTGTCAGCAGAACACAGTTGAGTCTTGCTCCTTAGACTGATGATTTCTACTATTAATTGGACTGCTTTGTCCATTTGCATTTATTGTAAGTATTGATATGATTTGGTTTAATATAAATCTTGTTATTAAATGTTTTTCTTTCTATTTTTTCCATTTGGTTTGTTGTTTTTGTTTGCTTGCCTCTGTGTTCTTTTTATCCTGTCTTATTTGGGGTTCAACTGAATATTTTAATTATTTCATTTTATTTTTTAGCTATACTTCTGTATTGTTGTTGCTAGCTTTATTTTGTAATTATTCTTAATTGATCACAGTCTATCTAAAATTAATTTTATACCACTTCACAGACTGTATAAAAATCTTAAGGAAGTGTAATTCCATTTTCTCCCTTCTCCCTTCTTCTATTGACATGTATTTTACTTCAATGTAATTATAGTCAGTTTTCTTTTATTTTCCCACATACTCACTATTTCTGCAAATTCAATTTTTACCATTCTGTAAACTCAATTTGGTATCTGATATCATTTTCCCTTCAGCTAAAAGAGCATACATAATTTATTATTTGTTCTAGTTCAGGTAACAAATTCCCTTTGCTTGTATTTACCTGAAACATCTTTCTTTTACCCTCATGTTTAAAGGATATTTTCTTAACACACATGGAATTCTGAGGGGGGGTTTCTTCAGCTGTTTAAAGATGTCCCTTACCTTGTGACATTAACAAAATAATAATATAATTCTTTTTGACAAGCAGTTACTTATCATCGGTTTTATTTTATCCTGTTGGTTTTCACAGACATGACTTTAGCAGGAAGTCAGCATCTCCTTGTCTACTCAGTCCCCTACCTGGAGATTGTCCTCACTGCCCGTGTCTCTGTCTTTGCAGCCACCAGGCAGAGCTCTGCTTGTCAGCAAAGTAGGCGTCACATCCTCTGTGAGTTCTGGCTGTGATGCAGAACTTTCTGTAAGACACTGATTTGGCCATTGTCACTGGGAACTAAGCCCAGTGGAAAGTCCTCATGAAAATAAATTTTTTACCTACAATTCTTTCTGTATATTTTAACTATTACTATTTTTCTGAATTCTCTGTTTCTAAATACTAATACTGTGATTCCTGGTTTCTTTTAGCTTTCATTTTCCTAATAGGGTTTCATATCCTTTGCATGTAAACTTTTCTAGGTTCCCTTGTATTCAGTGTGCCCTTGTACACAGAATACAGCTAACTTCTGTCTTCTACACAAGCACACACTCTGTCTTCTTAGGTTTAACAGTTTCCAGTTTCCAGTTATTGTCCATGTATCACCTCACTTCATTCTTTCTTTCATGTGTTACACACTGGCTTTCTTTTCCTATCTTTTGTTATTATGGGCTATGCATATTTCTTTATTTTCTATCAGGAATTATGAGATTTAAATCCTCTTTTCAGTTATAATTTAGCTTTAATTTTTTTAAAAACTGCATCCTTTAGCTCTTTAATTATCAACCTCAAGTAAGAAATAGTATGTAGCCCTGGCTGGTGTAGCTCAGTGGATTGAGCATGGGCTGCGAACCAGGCATCACATGTTCGATTCCCAGTCAGGGCACGTGCCTAGGTTGCAGGCCATGTCCCCAAGCAACCGCACATTGATGTTTCTCTCTCTCTCTCTCCCTCACTTCCCTCTCTAAAAATAAATAAAATCTTAAAAAAGAAAAAGAAAAAGAAAGAAATAGTATGTATGGTTTTCTTCAGTTTAAAGAAGAAATGTATTCTCTTTTCTACTTTATGTATAATATGAGATTTTAGAAGCTATTTATTATTACTTTTCTTATTGGAAGGCCTATTAAACTTTAAAAATTACTGTGGAGTTTTTACAGTGCTTTACAACTTTATTATAAATTCATTAACTTAATTATATATCTAAACAATTTCAAGGGGGGTTTTTTAGCCCTTTATTTTAGTTTCTCATTACTGAGTCTGAGTTTTAAAAATTGTTACAGTTGCTTATTCCATTTGAGTTCAGCTTTGGCAAACATTTTTCTGGACAGCTATGTGGGTTGCATACTTTGAGTATTTGCATATCTGGAAACTCTTTCCATTATCTTCACACATGAATAACATTTTGTCTAGGAATTTGGAGGTTACTAAATTTTCCTCTCAAAACTTTTTGTGGATGTCTCCCATGTCTTCAAGCATTTAATGTTATAGAAGAGAGGCATCAGCTCCGCCTGGTCCTTGTTAACTCTCTAAAAGAATTTACTGGAATAGGTCCCTTTATACAATGAGTCTTCCCACCCTCCTTATGAACTTTACAATATAATTTTAATTGAAAATGTTTAATCTAGATATTAACTTGGTCTTGATAACTCACCATAAAAATTATGATAAACCTGTTAAGGGAGTATTTCCCAAAGTGTGCAGAAGATTGCGATGGAAATTGTACTACAGTTTCAGAGAGCAAGTTGTCTGTCCTACGGCTGTGGGTGAACTGCAGAGTGCCGGGGAAGCGGGGGGGAAGCAGGGATAAAGAATGAGGGCGTGTGGTGGCAATGACAGGCTGCTACTGGGTGACTCATGCTTATCAGTCTCATGGATTTAATTTTATTTATTTAAAGTGCTAAAAATAAAATTACAACACAATTTCATAGCAGTTTTTCTATAGAAATCGGTCTAGATATGTTTCTGAAAATATAATATGTGTGTTTTTCCATTTGGTGACAGTTACCCTTCCTATTACAATCTATGTCTATAGACTTTCTGTGTTCTAGAATAACATATGTATACAATTTAATCATATTTGTTTATGGGGTAATAATATCACATACCATATATATTGTTACACTAGTAAATATCAGCTATATTTATGGTAAATAAATATGTTATTATATATCTCAGATCCGGAAATAATGCAATTATTATGGCCCAAAGAATATTATGTACTACAGAACTAAACCTTTAAAGATAAATATAAATGATGCTCTTTTATGAACTGGTCCACCTCCCCGCCGCCAGAAACACAGAGTGAAAGAAATAATCTGTATGTGTGACTTCCCTACAATTTCTAGAATTCCACAGTCAAATTCCTGCTGGGGTTCTTCCTCTGAGCTGACTGATTTCAGAAGGACATGCAATGGAGCAGTCCTTGATAAGCCTGCACGTTGTACGCTGACGGGCTCCAAGCTGCCCTCTCTCAGAACTGTTCTCCCCACATTCTGTGGGGTGAAAACGAGGGGAGTGGAGTGTAGTGTCACAATCTGTGCCCAGCTGGTCTGGATTATCCAACCTCTGAGGTATATCCGCCGACTGCCCCTGCATCCCATTATAAATCATCCTCTTATTGAACATCAGGCCAGACTGGGGTCTGATTCATTGGCTGAAGGCTGCTACCTGGCTCCAGGAGAAGCCTGTGTCTCAGTCCTGTAATAGTCATCATGCTTTCAGAAACCTTCGCATTTTTGAACAGTTACATAGTGTCCTCAGCTGAAGAAAGAGGAAGTCTGGAGTCTATTTCCGGCAACTCACAGGGAGCTGTTTTCCTCTCCTTGACATTAGCAAGGTTTGTCAGCTTGTTAATCTTTAAGGGGATTTGGGGTTGAAATTTTGAGGGGGTGGGGTTTGGGGTAGATAATATAGTCAAAGTTCTTCAAAATGGTTTGAGAGAATAAAATAGATGCTCGTGTTTTTTATGGCTATAATTCCCACTTGGCCTTGGGTTTCAACTCCCAAGTTTATGTGAAAGGAAAACCGCAAACTATTGGATACTATAAGCCCCATAATAATAGGCTCTACCTTTTTTCTTGATGATTTCCAAGTCTGTTTCCATAATTCTGAGGTAGCAGAAGCAATCAATAACTGTAATTTAAATTACATGTGGATTGAACATTCAAGCATTACAGAGTCTGGGTATCCAGAAGGCCAATGCTAACTGACAAGTTTGGCTGGGACACATTTTCCTCCTTTTTCATTATTTCTCTGCCTGATGCCCAGCAGCCAATTAAGACAATTTGGTGAGAAAGCCAGAATTAGGGCATAACTAGACAAACCCCCTTTCATGAGATGGCTTTATTCTGATAAGCTCCCCTAACTTGCAAATATCACATTTGAGATGAGATAAAACAGAGGGGAGGAAAATTTTCTCCCACAGAGACCTGACTCGAGCAGTCATACTTATTAATTATTCTCTGACAAATATATATTTGCTTTAGACAAAATGGTAGAGATGTGCTACATCTGGCAAACATCACATGAGGCTTCTGTATGGCTGGAACAATAATGCCATTGTTTCTAGTATAGAAGGAGGCAATCGAGTCAGAATGATGTCAGGATGATGTCTGCCTCTATAGATATTGTGTTCAACTTCCCTCCTCCCCAGGAGAAAGAGAGAAATATTCTAGGAAGTATCCTCCATGGATTTCTCTAGACAAATTCTCTGCTCAGAACACTGTGCCCTTTCCATGAGAGTGATATTTAAATTGTCCTCCATAAACCATTATGGGTGTTGAGATGTTTTAAGGCCCCCAGTAAAAGGGCGCAGGGGAAAAGTGAGATTTCTAACTTGCTTAAACTAGATCCATTCTACATAAGATGCAGTGTGAAGAACCAGCTCCACTGATTTAAGGGGGAGATTTGGTGATAAGATCTGTGATGTGACCTTTTCCTTTACAGGTGTTTGTTTCACACTGGGGCAGCGGTAGTTAACACCAGCCAACCCGTGGCATGGGATGGATGTCCAGCAGAGACCTCTTGTGACTCAGCTGTGAAAAATTTTACAACATTTAAAATATAACAAAGAAAAATGCCAGTGCTCCTGACTATGAAAATTACCAACCACTTCAAGTAGAAAAGCAACGAGACTTGTAACAGGCATTTTTCTTCACTGGGCTTTGGTATCATGGCATGCTCCTGAAGAATCGAAGTTGGTCAGAAAGACTTAACAAGAATAATACACACACACACCCTGTTTTTCTATTTTCTTTCGTGAAGTTTTAAAGTCCCAGAAACCTTTCTCTCGATGTTTATTCTCTTAGTCTGCTTTTACTTAACTTTAAAGGAGAGGTATGAATGTACAATAGAATGCATAGTACACTTGTATTCACAACTAGGTTTGGATCTTAATTCTGATATTATTTACATGCTCTCAGATAAGTTGTCTTGCCTATTTACAACCCAATGTATTCATCTATAAAATAGAAATATGTCTGCAGCCTACTCTCCTACTTTCTACAACTGTTAAATGGAAGAACACACAAAACTGGGTACAGAATGGTCTTTTATTTGCTTGTTTGTTTGTCTTTATTAAATGTATTGGTGTGACATTGGTTTATAGGGTCATATAAGTTTCAAGCACAGTCTTTTAAGCTGAGGTCTCCATTCATGTTTTTATTTATTTGTTTTTATTTAAATTTTCATTGTACAAATGTTTACTAAAATGGTCTTATAGCTCTGTGATCTAAAAAAAAAATGCAATTGGTTTTCATTTGAATACCTGTAAGAGTTGAGTGGTAGGGCATGATGAAAGAATGCAGGCTTCCATCAAGTTCAAAGGTGTTTAGAAAATAGACCTACATAATTTATAAGATCCAAGAAAATAGAAAATCTAATGAGTTAATCAACTTAGGTTCAAGTTGCAGATGTCTATGAGTAGAAAAAAAATAGGTAATCTATGAGACATGAATTCAGAGGCCTTATGCCATGTGAAATCCTCCTTTGAGTTATCGAATCATTGACATAATGATTATCAATTTGGTAGTGTGTGTCACATCAAAATTGCTGACAACAAGGCAGTCAGCATCCTGACTGAAAATTTTCTGTTTGCAATCTCAAACATGCTGATAAAGCAACCCCACATCATATATGGACTAATAAAATAGTGTCTAATTGGCAGAAACAATGTCCTGAAGGCATACAACTCTATCTTTCACAACTATGGGAAATCTCTTATAAAAATCTGAGTCAGTTACTTGAAAGGGCAAATATCTTCCTTAATGGTATGAATCTCATAATCCCCAGAATTATTTTTTAATTTATTTTAAAGTATATTTTATTGATTATGCTATTACACTTGTCCCACTTTTTCTTCCCTTTATTCCCCTCTGCCCTGCACCCCTCCTGCTATCAGCATCTGCCCTCCCACATCAGTTCAAGTCCATGGGTCGTACATATAAGTTCTTTGGCTTCTCCACTTCCCATACTATTCTTAAACTCTCCTTGTCCCTTTTGTAACTACCATTTATGCTTCTTATTCCCTGTACCTTTTCCCCCATGCTTTCCCCTCCCCCTCCCTGCTGATAACCTTCCATGTGATCTCCATTTCTGTGATTCTGTTTCTTTTCTAGTTGTTTGTTTAGTTCATTTTTGTTTTTATTTTAGGTTCAGTCGTTGATAGTTGTGAGTTTGTTGTCATTTGACTGTTCATATTTTTGATCTTTTTTTTCATTAGATAAGTCCCATTAACACTTCATAAAATAAGGGCTTGGTGATGATGAACACCTTTAACTTGACCTTATCTGAGAAACACTTTATCTGCCCTTCCATTCTAAATGAAAGCTTTGCTGGATAGAATAATCTTGGATGTAGGTTCTTGCCTTTCATGACTTCGAATCCTTCTTTCCAGACCCTTCTTACCTGTAAGGTTTCTTTTGAGAAATCAGCTGATAGTCTTCTGGGAACTCCTTTGTAGGTAACTGTCTCCTTCTCTCTTGTTGCTTTTAATATTTTGTCCTTATCTTTAATCTTGGCTGATGTAATTATGATGTGCCTTGGTGTGTTCCCCCTTGGGTCCAACTTCTTTGAAAATCTCTGAGCTTCCGGGACTTCCTGGAAGTCTATTTCCTTTGTCAGACTGGGGAAGTTCTCCTTCATTATTTGTTCAAATAAGTTTTCAATTTCTTGGTCTCCCTCTTCTCCTTCTGGTACCCCTATGATTTGGACATTGAAATATTTAAAGTTGTCCCTGGGGTTCCTCAACCTCTTCTTATTTTTTTTAATTCTTGTTTTCCATTCTGTTCTGGTTGAATGTTTATTTCTTCCTTCTGCTCCAGATAGTTGATTTGAGTCCTTGTTTCCTGCCCTTCACAGTTGGTTCCCTAAATATTTTTCTTTATTTCACTTTGCATAGTCTTCACTTTTTCCTCCATTTTGTGACCATACTCAACCATTTCTGTGAGCATCAGTGATTACCAGTGTTTTGAACTGTGCATCTGATAGGTTGGCTATCTCTTCATTGCTTAGTTCTATTTCTGGAGTTTTGATCTATTCTTGCATTTGGGCCACATTTCTTTGTCTCAGCCCATCAGTTGCGATGTAAGGGGTGGAGGCTTAGGTATTTGCCATGGCTAGGCAATTCACATCACTGGGTTGTGGGGCTGTATGTGGTAGAGGGGTCTGAAAAGGAACAATACCACTTGTTCGGCTCTCAGCCAGCTTTCAGTCACTTCCCCCCGCTACCCACAAGCAAATTGGGCCCATCTGGTACTGATTCCCTAGAGGGTGGGTTTGTGTACATTGTAGGACCCTGTGGGTCTCTCCAATGAACTTTCCTGAGGCTGGGAGTTTCTCCTGCCATCACAACCCCAACATGTTTTCACAACCAGAGCGTTTGAGGCTTTATGTCCCTATATGGAACCCTGGGTTGTGCAGTCTGTCTTGCTCCCCACTTGTTCCTCCCAGTTCATCCACACACAAATGTGGGACCACCTGGTCCTCCAGCTTTGCTGCACATCCTCTCCACCCTTGCTGCTCATCTCCGCCCCTCCTACCAGTCTAGATGGATGTCTCTTCTTTAATTCCTTGGTTGTTGTTGGATTTATACACAGTTCGATTTTCTGGCAGTTCTGGTTGCTTTTTGTGTTTAAATTTGTTGTTCTCCTTCTTTCAGTTGTGCAAGGAGGCAAAGTGTATCTAACTATGCCTCCATCTTGGCCAGAAGTCCCCCCCACCCAGAAGAATTAGAATTCAGCATTTAAATGTGGGAGAAAAAGAACAGCATGGTTTTAATATTTGCTATTTAAGAAATTATTATGTTCACAATAATTTGACTTATCGGAGTGACAGCCCAATAACTGCAGATTAAAATGTGAATTAATTATTTAATTTAGACTTGTGAATTTAATTATAAATCTTTCCAAGTTTATGTATTCTATTGGAATATTTAAGATAATTTAAAGGTCATTATGTTTGTTTATTAGATTTATAAGGAATGGTTTGTTAAGTTAGTTAAAGCACTTAAGAAAATCAAATGTATCAAATTTAAATAAACACTCTAATATATCTGAAAAAATTAAATTATTTACATTTATGATTGAAGCAAAGCATTAATTAAAAGAACTTTAAGAGTGAACATTAAAATTTCCTAAGAGAATAAATTTAACAAGCAGAACTTAAAAGCATAAGAAAACACTGGAGTTTTAATTATGTAACTGTGATATAACTAAAATTAATTTTAGAAACTAAATAAGCTTCTGAATGGCTTTTCTGTACACAAAAACTTGCAAGTTAATTTTTAAAAAGACAAACAACCTTAAATGAACAACAATTAACTCAAGTATTATGTCATTTGAGTGAGCTGCACTCAATGGCATGTAGGCTGAAAGCAACCTTATTCTTTTTTACCACTTCCCATTAAAATTACTCTGTGCAAAGTTTACTCCTAGCTCTCATCACTTATGGGCTCCGTAGCTTTTTCTGTCATTCTCATAAAATAAAGAACCCAGTCTTGTCTTAATGAACACAAAACTCCAATTCAGAGTTATTTTAAAATCCCAAATTCCATTCAAGTTAAAAACTTATCTCCCCCTGCAGGTACACCTCAGACCTGGAAGCCCAGACCAGAGGATGCAGACAGTCAGTTTCTCCCCTGTGCCCAAGCTCCACCCCTCCTCCTGTTGCTTAGCAGCAGCTCCTGGCTCCTGCAACACTGGACTAGGGGGAGGGGCTGGGAGGGCAGAAACAGGCTTGGATGGCACAAGCACCATGTGTGTTGTATGTACCCTCTGGCTGTGGCAGCTTCCACAGCCAGATTTTCCTGATGTGGCATTATTTGTGGTTTTCCATAGATCCTTCTCTGGGGTCTCCCAGCTGTGGTTTCTATGGCTCAGGTAGGGCTCGGCAGGCTGGGTTTCATGTAGTGCCACTCTGTCGTTCCTTCTCCACTGCAGACATCCTCTTGTGCAAGAACTCTCTGAAAGATGATGCTAGGGTGGCTTCCTTCCATTGCATCCACACCTAATCCCAAGAAAAACCCGTATTTTTTGCCTCTACCACCAGGGGAATGAAAAACCCTCCCTATGCTTTTACCTCTCTCCTTTTCTGTCAGCTCTGATTTCTCAAACCCATTCACACACTGGACTATTCTGTGTCTCCAGTATCAGAGACCCACATCCACGTCTTCCAGCATTTTCATTTGCCTCAGGGTGCATCCAGGCACCTTCCTCTCCACCTTGGGTAAGGAGGAGAAGGATGGACTGTAACTGATACGGATCTTGCACAATTCTTTCCACAGCTATTTCTCCACTGCTTTCTCCCACGCCAACTCTTTTATACCTCAAGTTAGGGGAAATGCCGGCAGAACCAAATTTGCCATCTTTCAGTGGTCCCTGTGCCTTGTTTAAGATTGAGGATACTTGGGATTTATTACATTTTTATTAGCTTTTAGTATTTAATGTTAGGAGTCCTGTTTTAATATCCTATTATGCAATTACTATAGATGAACATATTGCACTGATAATTCATAGTTGAAAGATATTTTCATACAATGAATCTTTAGCAGCATTAAGTAATTATATCTCAAGCTGAGAAATGTGTATCCATGCAGGTCCATCAGCATATTCTCTGTTATATGTGTAAATGTTTTGTTTCTTCTACCTCATGCTGTGCACAAACATTTTCATGAGAAATTCAAAAAACACAAATGAAAGACAAATAAAAATATAAACCTTAATAGTACAACCCTAAGATGACCACTGTTAATTATGTATTTGTGAAAAATAATATGTAAGTATATAACATTGTTTGTACTAGTTCTTTTGTAATCTATTATCTAAATCTAAATATATTTTACAAAGTTATTTGTATGTATTTCTTTGATATTTAAACAGTAGTTATGCATATAATAAAAATCTAATTATATAAATGGTTTATACTAAAAGCATGAAGTTTCTCATTCTGATCTTTCCCAACCCATATCCTCTACTTTTTAAAAGTTTCTGTTTTAAATATTTCTGGTGGATCTTCAATCTTTAAATCAGAGATTCTCCTTTCTGACTTCACATTAAAAATTACCAAGAGCTTTCTAAAGTTCCTCATATTAGACCCTCTCAAATATTAGTTGATTTGGGTTTCTGGAGTGGAAATCAGGCAGTGGTGGTATTTTTAATGCCAGTAGGTAATTTTGATGCATCTTCAGAGTTAAGAAACTTTGAGTCATATAAATGCTTCACAATAATCCACCTTATTGGATCCACCTTAGAAACTATTAATTTTCTGTTACGAGAACTGAGGATTTGTCTTATACAATTCCCATCTTACCTTTTCCTTGTTATTTACATTGTGAGTAGATGTATAATTATGAATGATTTCCCATTGGCTGCATTTGTAATTTAAAATACATGCTGGTGCCTCGATGTCTGCTTTATCACATATAAACATTATGTCCTTATTACCCATTATGTAAGGTGAGAACATTACCCTCCTTATCCCAACTTTCATCTTTCCACGATCCAACCTATTGACTGCCGTTAACCATGTATGTACTTATACAGTGTGAAGTTCTGTTCCAAAACATCATTCCATGATTTATCTGTAAGTTAAATCTAAATATCATAAACCAGAAATATTATTTATATATTTAAATACATTTTATATAGTAATGTTTAAAAGTCATACTTAGTACCTTTGTGATCTTGCCCAAGTCACTTCTTACTTCTTTCTGCCTTAGCTCATCTTTAAATATATGTACATGTAAATGTGTGTGTGTGTGTGTGTGTGTGTGTGCACGCACAAAGGTCTGTCCAGAAAAAGTCCACCCATTTTTAATATAATGAGAATGGTTTGTGGGATATCAATGTGACCTGGAAGCCAAGGAGAGTGGACTGGAATGCACATGTGTGAACAATGACAACTTCACCATCCTAGTCAGTGAGGATGGTAGGCACTGTTGAGTGATCATGTGTACTGTGTGGCCATTGCACTCAAAATGACTGATCAAGTAGAGCAACAAATGGGCATCAAATTTTGTGTTAAGCTTGGACATCCCTCCATGGAAACTATTCAGATGATTCAGAAGGCCGCAAGTATGGGCACCTGGTGATTGGCAGTTTTATTACAACAATGTGCCCACTCACACAGAGTTTTTTGGTGAAACATCAAATCACCCAGGTGACTCAGCCCCACTACAGCCCAAATTTGGCTCCCTGTGACTTCTGGCTTTTGTTAAAACTAAAATCACTTTTGAAAGGGAAGAGATTTCAGACTGTTGATGAGAAAAATATGATGAGGCAGCTAATGGCCACTGGGAGAACTGTGTAAGGTCCCAAGGTGCCTACTTTGAAGGGGACTGAGGTGTCATTGTCCTATCAACAATGTTTCTTGTATCTTGTATCTTGTTTGATAACTGTCTCTATTTTTCATAGTACATAGCTTGTGGCTGGATACTTTCTGGATAGGCTAATAAAATATATATATACAGGCTTCTGGCCAAGATGGAGGCATAGGTAGACGCACTGCCTGCTCGCACAACCAAGATAGGGACAAGAACAATTTAGAAATAGAATAACAACCAGAACTGAAAGAAAACTGAACTGTATGGAAGTTGGACAACCAAGGAGTTAAAATAGACACTTTAATCCAGACCGATAGGAGAGGCGGAGTGAGCACCCAGGTGGAGAGGGGTCGAGACACAAAGAACAGTGGGACCAGACATGTAAGGCATCTGGGGCACACAGGACCACAGCGAGCGGACCCAGGGTGTGCAGATGGTAGCTGGCAGACCCCAGGCACGGGGCAACCGGCAGACCCAGTGAGGCGGCGATTGTAAAGCAAGGCACTGTATGCAGCCCAGGGTTCCAGAACCAGGAAATAGAGCCTTGGGGCACTGATTGAAAACACCTGTGGGGGTTGAGGCACAGGGAGATAGTCCCAGCCTCACAGGAGGGTTCATTGGAGAGACCCACAGGGTCCTAGAATGTGCACAAGCCCACCCACATTGGAATTAGCACCAGAAAGGCCCAATTTCCATGGAGGAAGTGGCAGAAGGGACTGAAGTCCAATGGAGAGAGGAGTAAGCGCCATTGTTCCCTCTCGGACCCCACCCCCACATACAGCATCACAACCCAGCAACTGGGTTGTCCTGCCTTGGTGAACATGTAAGGCTCTGCCCCTTATACATAACAGGTGTGACAAGACAAAAAAAAATGGTCCAAATGGAAGAACAGATCAAACCACCAGAACAAATGCAACTAAGAGACCAAGAGATAGCCAACTTATCAGATGCACAGTTCAAAGCACTGGTGATCAGGATGCTCACATAATTGATTGAATTTGGTCACAAATTAGATGAAAAAATGAAGGTTACACTAAGTGAAATGAAGGAAAATGCACAGGGAACTAATAGTGATGGGAAGAAAACTGGGACTCAAACAATGGAGTGGACCAGAAGGAAGAAAGAAACAACCAAACAGAAAAAAATGAAGAAATAAGAATTCAAAAAAATGAGGAGAGGCTTAGGAACCTCCAGGACACCTTTAAATGTTCCAACATCTGAATTATAGGCATACTAGAAGGGGAAGAGGAAGAGCAACAAGTGAAAAAGTTATTTGAACAAATAATAAAGGAGAACTTGCCCAATCTGGCAAAGGAAATAGGCTTCCAGGAAGCCCAGGAAGCTCAGAGAGTCCGAAAGAAGTTGGACCCAAGGAGGAACATACCAAGGCACATTATAATTACATTAGCCAAGGTAAAAAAGAGAGAATTCTAGAAGCAGCAAGAGATAAGGAGACAGTTACCTACAAAAGAGTTCCCATCCGACTGTCAGCTGATTTCTCCAAAGAGACCTTGCAGGCAAGAAGGGGCTGGAAAGAAGTATTCCAAGTCATGAAAGGCAAGGATCTACATCCAAGATTGCTCTATCCAGCAGAGCTTTCATTTAGAATGGAAGGGCAGATAAAGTGTTTCTCAGATAAGGTCAAGTTAAAGGAGTTCATCATCACCAAGCCCTTATTTTATGAAATGTTAAAGGGACTTATCTAAGAAAAAGAGGTAAAAAACATGTATAGTAAAATGACAGCAAACTCACAATTACTAACAACCACACTTAAAACAAAAACAAAATAAACTAAGCAAACAACTAGAACAGGAACAGAACCACAGAGATGGAGATCACATGGAGGGTTAATAACAGGGGAGTGGGAGGAAGAGATGGGAAAAGATACAGAGAATAAGTATCATAGATGGTAGGTAGAAAATAGACACGGGGAGGGCAAGAATAGTACAGGAAATGTAGAAGCTAAAGAACTAATGACACATGGACGTGAGCTACAGAGGGGGAATGTAGGTGGGAGAGGGTGTGCAGGGTGGAGGGTAATGAAGGGGGGTAATGGGTCTACTGTAATAGCATAATCAATTATATATGGTTGTGGTATTATGTAACTAACCCATGATGGCACATAGTAAAGACTCATATGTTAGCTCTGCTGCTCATTTGGTTAGAGCATCATCCCAATATGCCAAGGTTGCATATTTGAGCCCTCAATCCCTGTCAGGACACATACAATAATCAACCAATGCATATATAAGTAAAACAACAAATTGGTATCTCTCTCTCTCCAATCAATCAATAAAGAAAAAAATTTTAAAGATATGTGAGTTATTTTTCCCTACCTAGCCCAGTCACGTGCAAGCATCTCTTCCTTTATTGCCTTAATATGACGATGCCTGGAGCTTATAAAGTAGAGCACTTCTTGAATCAAGGTTAAAGAATTGCTTTTTATTATGCTCTAACAATAGCCTTAAAAATGCCATTTTCAAATTTTGTTTTATATTCTGACCACAAATTTCCTCTATTGTTTTCACCTTGGCAGAAGTCTCTAAATGCCTTTCTTTTTCCTTGTTTTCAAAAATACATGTAATGTGTCCCCAAGATCTCTTCAAAATATTTCAACTTCCATTATGTGGTCTACTACTGCGTGGAATCCACTTTCTTCCTGGGACACTCACCGCCCCTGACCTCTTGCTGCAACATAGACCAGATGCTCCCAAGGGCTCCAGGGATACCACTGAGGTCTCTCAGCCTTCCTGCATTCCACAGCTTCCTCTTTGATCTCTCTCTGCATTTGCTGGTGTAAGTCCCGAAATAATTTCCTCGGAATGGTACATGAAAGGTACTTTTTCTTCCCCTTTGCATACATGGAGACATTATTGCCATCATGCAATCACAATCAAACTCCTAGCAGTTTTGTTTTGTTAATTGACAAGATCATTCTAAAACCCACAGAAAACACAAAAGAGCTAGCATAACTTAAACAATTTTGAGAAAGCCAAACAGACATGGAGAGCTAATTCTA
>PVIA01005517.1:0-114062 GCA_004024845.1 Tonatia bakeri
AGCCAAAGAGGGAGGCCTCAGAAGAAACCAAACTTGCAGACACCTTGGTCTCACTCAGATTTTCTGTCTCCAAAACTGTCAAAAAATAAGTTTATGTTGTTTAAGCCCCTCCTAGTCTGTGATATTTGGTTACGGTGAACTTAGCAAATAAACATCTGGTAAACCAACTCAAATCTATGTTCAATATTTACTATTAGTAAATGCAGTTCAGAAGCTAATATAAAATTACTTGTGATGATATAATTGATATTTTAGTGTCTTCAACTTTGGGGCTAAATATAAGAAAAATCTCTAAATTTATTAAGTATTTTAAATATTTTAAGTACCTATACTTTCAAGTATTTAACACAGCTAAAATGTTTTTTAAACTGGCCTAGAGTATCTAATACATAGCTTTAGTGTTCTAATTTTAAATGTGATATTTCTTTTTTTTCTAATTTTATTTTTAGTTAGAGAGAGGGAAAGGAAGGGAGGATAGAAACAGCAACGTGAGAGAGAAACATAGATCTGTTGCCTTTCATACCTGCCCCAACCAGGAACCGAATCTGTAACCTAGGCATGCACCCTGACCAGGAATTGAACTAGTGACCTTTCGGTTTGTGGGACAATGCCCAACCAATTGAGCTACACCAGTTCTTAAATGTGATATTTCAATAATTAATTTAGACATGATTTTAAATTGAAATTTTATAAATTTGTAAGCCATATTAAAACTTTTAAGAGAACATGAGGCATTATATATATCACTTTAACTATATTTATGAGTTATTTAAATATATATGAAAGCTTATTTATTAATGGAAAATTTGAAGTCATTAAAAATTGAATGAATGAAGTTCATAAATAAAAGTTAAAATGTTTAAAATAATTTAAACTATAGCACTAAAAATAATTGAAAATTTCATCAGATCTATAGCTAGAACAATAGAATTTATACATGTATATACTTAAAGTATAAGTAACTAGAGCTTTGAATTTAAAATGTAATAAATCAAATATTTATTATATTTTGAAACACTATTAGACTTGCAGAAAAGTTATAAGGGTAGCACAAAGACCACTTTCCCCTGAAATATTTGTGATTTGCTGACACGATACCCTTTGATTCTCAAATGCTTTAGTGTGATCCGATCAATCAAAGGCATTTTCTAATACACTCACAACCTAATCAGAACATAAACATTTTTACATTACTATCATCTAATCTTCAGAAACCATTTGATTTTCACCAATTGTCTCCAATTTCCCTTTTGAGGGTAATGATACAACTGAGAATCCTGTTGCATTTGATTATCACGTCTTTGTCATCTCTCTTGGTCTGGGATGATGTCTCTGTCTCCTGCCCTCAAGTTTTTGACAATTTTGAAGATCTCAGGCCAGTTATTTTGCATTATGTCACTGGATTTGGGTTTACCTGTGTTTACTCTTGTTTAAACTCAGGTTAGGACACTCGGGCAGGCACATTACAAAAAGGTGCTGATTGCATCTTATTAGTGGGAGGACAAATTTAGTTCACCTCAATAGTGATCATATTCTCTTTGGTCACTTAACTGAAAATGGTGTCTTCCAGCTTTTCCTTCCCTCCTTTGTTTCCTTTGTTGTAATCAATAAGTATTTTGTGAGGAGACACTTTGTAAACGTCAAACTTTCCATGTATTCATTTATGTAGATCAGAACGAACTCCTGGTTTCTTCTTTTATGTCCTTTGTTGCCATTATCTATTCTGATGGCCTGAACTGTCCCACATTTGACCAGTGGGAACCCTTTCAAGCTGGGTTCTGGGTCTTTCTGATAAACTGCCTCCCCGCTCCCCACTTTATGTTTTTTTGAGAATTTCTTTTTTTTCTGCCACAAAAGAGATATTTCAGGCTCCTATTTTCCCTGCCTCAGCTCTGGAATAATTTTTCCCCCAGGACTCCTGCTTCCTTTTGGTAGAAACAGTGTTGAGAAACAGATTTGTGTACTAGGTGCGCTCACTGATACTGGATCTTGCTCCCCTAAGCACTCTCAGTGCACAAAGGAAGGGGCTCTATACTCATATGTATGCACATATTAATATATATCTTGTATTTGTATATTGAAAAGGATGAGACCACATCAGTATATCTAATTTTAATTTAATGCCACTCTACTCACCCTGACTGTGATCTGACACCTCTTGCCATCCCCCATAAATACACTCTTCTCACCCCATTGAAACTCTGAGGTCTCTGCTCTGGGCTCTCCCTCCCCCCAACACCGAGCAGACTCCCACCTTGTTTGGTCCCATATAATTGCCTTAATTTTGGATTGTTTAGAAAGGGAAGAGAAAAGAATGGGAAGAGGAAGAACCAAAGATTAGTTTTAATTCACAAATGGACTCGGAATGATACCTTTTCTGCACAAAAGCCACCTGCAAGGTTATGTTAGGAAAATGTGTTTTTTTCTTTCACGAAGTCTTCATCTCTTTGCAATCGTGTGTGTGTGTTTGTGTATGTGTGTGTGTGTGATTTTTCCCTTTTTTATTGTTGACATTAATACAGACATCCTCATTCCCCTCCATTCCCCACCGCCACGCATGCCCTCTGGCCCCTTCCTTCTGGACGGCACCGCACTGTTGTCTGTGTGCATGAGTTATGCATGTATGTTCCTTGGCTAACCCCTCACCCTCTGCCCCTGTTCCCCTTCCTTCTCCCCCTCTAACAGCTGTCAGTCTGTTTTATGTATCCATGACTCTGTTTTTTTTATTTTGGTCCTCAACTTATTTTACTCATTAGATTCCACATATAAAAGACATTATACGGTATTTTCAATCTGCTTTCCTTTAGATTTCTTTTCCTCAGCTTTCTTGTTCCAGGGTTCACATCATCTGGGTGCTAAACATACCTAACACTGCCATTCATTTTACACATCATCTGATGGGATATTTCAGATTTTATTCACTCACTGACTCTTACTGAAGACCGTACATTTGTATTTCTCTATGACTGTCCCAGTGTGTGACTCTTGTCAATATTTAGTGATTTTATCCCACATGGCATAAGGTCTGGCCCCCTAAATTTGGCAAGAGTAGGGTCTGAAACATTTTTATTTTTGAAAATCTGGGCTATAAAATGTGTCACTAATTACTATATACTTGAAGTAGCAAAAAGATTTTCTTCCAAGTGTTGCAATTAGCCTCAGTGCTCAAGGAAAAAAATTAGGGAAAAACTCAAATTATATTAAAAGGCCATCTGTAAAGTAATTAAAAAAAAGTCAAGGTGATAGTTTCCTTTCTAATTTCTTTATTAGCTTCTAATTTTCTAATTTGCCTTTCAGCTATAGGACTCATTTATTATTCTAATTTGTTTCTGGTTACAGGTTTCATTTAAATTTAGCATACAATTGGGGAACCGTGCAACCTGTTGGTAGTTAATCTATCCTCTGAAAATGTGGTCAAAAATGACAGCTTGGATATATAGTTCTGTGTCGATGGAGGTTCTAGTAGAATCGTCACCTGGCAGAGCCTGAAATACATAAATCATGTTGTTAATCAGCCCAGTCCATGCAAATAATTGGCAGTAAGTACATTTTGCTTTTGCTTCAGTATTGTAGCAAGCAGACCTAAAAAGGCTGTGGCCATGGAGACTTTTCTATGTTTTCCTCTTGATTCATTTTCTGAGGAGCGGTAATAATTTCAATAAGGAGATTTGAGGCTACAGGTGGTGACGTTACTGAAATTATCTAGGATCTAAGCGTCCCAGGCTCCTGCTCATCCTGACTCTGCTGAACCGCAGTGTCACTCACGCCGCAGAGTTCCCAGTGAAGGGCTTTACAAACACATGTGAACACAGGTTAATAAATGAAAACAAATTCTATTTGGGTTTCAAGTAATAAAAGATGTCTTAAGTTTGGAATGGGTTCAGACTTGTGAAAGTAACCTGTCCATGGTGGGTTTCATGAAGTTTCTTATCACTTTAAGAACTATTGATGTGCTTTCCCCCCCTTTAAATTATGATCTTTAAAAAAGATTTGTTCCTTTTACCTTTATTCAGGATAGTCTATGATACAGCCTTCTGAAGAGCTCATGTGGGAACAAATATTCAATGATGTGGTTTGAGAGAGAGAGAGAGATTTTGTTAGATGTTATCTACAACTGGAAAATTATTACTCATTGGACCTTTACTGTATTTGATGTATAAAAGAACAATGTTATTTGCTCTTGTTCTTGGTAGGAAGAGATGGAAAGAAATTTAGATCTGCAACAAGAGAAAAGCTTTGGTATTGCCTTTTGTGCATAATACTGATTTCTCATGCTAGCTGCAAAAAGACTATCTTAGGTCTATCTTTTGTTAAGTGTCAGTAAAATTGTAAAGTCTTTGAAATGGGTTGAACAAAAAGATTGGGTATCCAAGTATTTTTTGCCTTTCATTGTTTTTGTCCTGTTTCAGAAACTCTTTAAGTTGTAGAAAACTCGTAATAAGGCAAAAATATTCTTGTCTACAAAGATGCAAATGAATTGTGCCTATTAGAATGCAATTAATTTTTGCCCTGTATTGGAACCTACTTTTATATCTACTTGTAAGTTAATTTCAGTTTTTCCTACACGTTATGCTCTTTGAATTCTCCTTTGAAATGTTTGTAATATCTTACTGGATCCCTTTATAATTAATGGATTATATAAAATCTTTGGCATATTCATTTTATATCTATATGAAAGTTGCAAATATACCTTTTTAAGAACAAATATTTTGTAAACATTTTTGAAGTTCCACTGTGTTGCCCATGGATACCCCTGACAGTGAGCAGCCTCTGTGGCTGTAGGAGGTTTGAACCTCCGGGAGGATGACTTAAACCCAAGCATTTCTTTCCTTGGCTCAGGGAGGTAAATTCCCAGGAGCAACAGAACTTCCACTTTACTGATCCTCTGTTTCTTTACATATTTTTCATTTTTACTATTTTTGTGTATTGTTTTTGCCACTTTTACAGTCAATAAACTATTCTCCAATGGTGACAGTGATGACTGGAATTTGGTTTTATGTTTAACCATTGTGATCTTTGTACAGGAATTAATAGATTATAGAAATATATTTTTCTTGGATGAGAGGCTACCAAGAACATGTGATTTGTTAGTATTATATAGAATATATAATTTGTTGATATAATTTGTCAGTATTTTCTATTCTTTGTTTATGTGTCTACTTGTCTAGGTGAGCTCAAATTAAGAATCTCATGCCTGCCCACTAGGAAAGAGAACAACTTTTGGCCAAATGGAGTGTTCATATTTTGTGTTTATTTTTGACCAGTGCGTAATGTTTACATCTGAAGTTGTAAGCTGTCTGCATGATTCTCTGTGTGTATATTTACAGTTTTTTAGGCCTTTTGTTTTGTTTTGTTTTATTGCTTCTAAGAACCCCTACACAACCTTGGGACTTACCAAGGACCCCATGGCACTTTTACATGTGGCACAACTATCAATATGATAGCCAAAGTTTTCCACATTTTATATAGAGAGTATTTCAAATTCAAATTACCTACTAAAAGCCTACAGGAAAATGTGGAGAGGGCAATAATTACAGAAGAAGAAACACAATATACTAATGTGCATATGAAAGAAATGTTCACCCTTAATAATATCAAAAATGCAAATTAAAATGACCCCAAATAAATTTGGACTATAAAATGAAGAACATTCAAGAAGTGTGCAAAATAAATAGGGTATGGAGAATGCGCAGCCTTACTTCAGGTACACGTAATTATAAATTCCTATGGTTTAACTGCAAAGTGATTTGACAGTATCTTTCTAAAGCTTTGCAAAGCTTGTATCTTCTTCCTGAGCAATTTACATTTTAGAAATTCACCTTAAAGAAAAAATAACCAAAACTCAGTTATAAAGAATTGTTATTTAAACTCGGGGAGAAAAACAGAAACCACCCTAAGTGGGAAATTCATATATAAATTGTGATTATTTCATAGGATAAAATTTTACTTACATTATTATACAGCCAACTTTTTTCCCACTTAACTGCATAGCCTGAATACCTATTCACACTACCACATCGACTTAGGTAAATATAGCTTGAACTGATTTTGAAAACTGCTGCATAGTATTTCATTGTGTGGATATATCATAACTTATTTTATCATTGTCCACTATGGACATACAGATGATTTCCAGCTTTCAACTATAACAGTGAAAAATATATCCTTTTAGAACTCTGTTTCTAACTTGATAAGTTAGGAACCTATATTCATTCAGGGAACACCTATTCAGTGGCACATGAAACAAATTCTCTCATTTAATCTTCAGAGCAGCCTTTCATAAAATGGTTGTTTTCACAGATTTTGCAGATGAGGAAACAGAGGTAGTGAAGTGTTCAAAGGGGTTAAGCAATTTTCCTTAATCACAAAACTCCTAAGATCTATTTAATTACAACTCATTTTACCCATTGCCGCTCTTACACAGCTTTTCCTGGCGGAGTCCTGGTGGCTATTTGGACCCTGTGCTACTGTCCTGTTGCTCATCTGGCTCCTTTGAGCTGCTCCCAAGTATGTATTTTGGTGCATCCTTGGGTCTGTGATTCCCCAGTGGATTCATTAAGAGACGTTAGCAGATCTTTGAATGACTCAAAACATTACACTCTGTGTGCATGTGTGCTGCTTCTTCTTCTTCTTCTTCTTCTTCTTCTTCTTCTTCTTCTTTTTGAGAAAATCCATGAAATATCAGACTTTTAAATGAACTCTATTTCCCAAAAGGTTAAGATCCTATCCTCTGGAGCAGCCTCGTGTGCTTGTGAGGGTAGTTTTCCCAGCCCCCAGGTTGGGGCTGCCAGTTTTTTTTGTTTGTTTGTTTTACTGTGTTTTTCACTCTTGCTGCAGCTATTTGAGGCAATACATATTGTTGAGGCCGCCAAGGTTTACAATGAAAATGTTGCAGCCAGCAATGACCACTTAACTGTTGTCAACATGAGATTTCCCTCTCTTGCCAATGGACTTGATCACTGTTATGCTATTATGTTCCAGTATGCTTTAACATCCTTCATCTTGTTTTGGGATTTCAGTGTCTCAGAAATTGTAAGCATCTGCTGGGGTGGGGAATGGCTATGAAGGAATCATGAGAGTGGACTACTTGGTCAACCATCGAGACCTGGTAGAAATGCTGTCTGTGAATTAGAAATAGTCCCTTACCTGTTGTCTTGCATGTGCAGTGAGTGACTGCATGCCTGACTCATGTTTTTTAAGGCCTGCTTGTTCACCACTAGTTAGTAGGTCTTTGAAATCATGGAGGAAACAATTTTCTTAATCATCAATTTTTTAAATTTAAAATTAAATCGATTGGGGTAATGATGTTAATAACATTATACAAGTTTCAGGTGTACAACTTTATAATACATCTGTGTACACCATTGTTCTTATTCAATCATTTCACCCAGCAAGGAAACTAACCTTCCATTGTCTTCATATTCCTTGTCCTGGTTCGTGATGAAAAATTGTGTGAAAAAGTGAGCTTCGATTAAGGCTAACCTCTCTTCCACAAATTCTTATACTCTCATTTCCCTAGGCTGTATTAGTCCTTTTGATTAGGTTGTCCTTCCAATTAGAACATAAAACAGTAATTTTTCTTGGTCATGAATATATTATTGAGATATGTACTTTTTTTTCTGCAGATATTTAACTTGGATGGTAAAGGGTTATCATTTATACTCTTTATTACTAAACATTGTTATACATATAATAATTTAAACATTAGGTATTTAATATTTTCTTTCCGGTGGCTCACCTTTCTTTTGTTGCAGTTCATATATGAGTTCATACATTAGATATTTAACAAAAACGTACTTATCTCTAGGGATTGTTCCATACTACTGCATATAAAATTAAAATCAGTTTTCCAGGTCAAGATGAGGGCATAGCATTTAAGTTTTAGGAGTTTTAATTCATAAAAGCCAAGCTCTGTTTTGTAATTTTTGATGTATACCTCAAGGCCATTGATTTTAGCAGCAGTTTGTTGAGTAAATACTTAATTTATGTGTGGTGGACTTTCAGTGCAGGTATACCAGGTGCTTGCCCAGGGGAGAAAACGTTTAAAAGCTTCTTAGTATGTGGGTGTTTTAGGGCTGTAATCAACCAAACATTCAGTAATTTGGGCAGCAAAACCAGAAAGTTGGCAAAGCCTCAGCTTTACTTAATAACTGTGACTATGCCACAGTTAAAGAGCAACATTTACAAGGGTCTCCGAGGAAAATCCAGGAGCCAAAAAAGTGGTGTTGGTGATTCAGTTAAGTATCCCCTGCCTCATTACTTCAAGTTTTCGTGGCATTAGAGGGAACGCTGTTAGAGACATTGAAGAAACCATAGTTTTGCTTAAACTTACTCTACTCCATGTGAGTTGTTTGTTTTTAATGTCCAGTAGGAAATATACCTGGGCCCTGTATAAAGACATTGTAAATCTGAGGGCCTTCATTGGGAGGGTGGAGCTTTAAGAGATTAAATTCCAACCATCTGTGTGTGGAAAGGATGTAGGAATGTTATGGGCCTATGCTTTGAGAAGAGCAATTTCAAGGTCGTGACAGGCTCCATCTGATTTTAATGTCCACATGGCAAGGGAAATTAAGACCAGTCAATGAACTGGGAGGCAGCATTAAGGAGGCAATTAACACCTTTCCTACTAATAGAAACAAGTGCTGGATGCGGGTTGCTTGGGAGGAAGAGAACAGAGGAGAGAGGAGCTGTGGGAAGGTACTGCCGGAATCTTCCTCCAAATTAATCCCTCTAAATGAAAACATGTGTTTTTATTGGTAGAAGTTATTTTTAATTTTAAACCTTGTTCATCTAGATGTTTTTTCCTCATAGAAAAAGAAAGTAGAATTTGACTTTTTTTGCATCCGTGTAATATATAATAATGACTACACATGTTTAAAAATAATAAAATAATTGCTTCTTTCATTTTCCCATGGACCTAGCACATTGCTATTGCTCTGGACAGCCAGTGTCACACTCCAAAGTTCAGCAAAGAACCCCCAGGTTAATTCACCTACCAAGGAGAGGAAAGCACGAGTCAAAAGTACTCTGATAATTTTCAGCTAAAAATAGTGTTAGCTCTATATGTGTTTCCAATGTCTAAGACCCTGCAATATTTTCAAGTTAACCTGAAAAGTTTCCAGCAGTATTTTTGATCTACCTACTCACTTCTTTAGCAACTATTTAATATTCAATTTGTTCACTCTGGACATGTTTACTGAGCACTGACCATATGCTAGCACTGGTGATACAACGGTAAAACAACCAGAAAGGGTTTCTGCCCCATGTTTCAGTTTATGTTTTTCAAGTCTCTGTCAATACATTGTTTCTTTTGAGCCTCTGGACAAACCTACCCCATCAAGTGATTCTTGAGGAGGCAGTGATATCCAGAATGGATACCACCAGCCTCACTCTGTAATGATCTAAATAAGGGGATGGCAGAATCTAGCAGCAATATAACAGTGGAAGCACCTAGTGTGGTGGGTTGCATCACCGCAGAGGTTATCCAGAAGTCTTTGGCATATGGTCTATACTTTCTAGTCTGTTTGTGCAGTCTCAGGAATGTGTAATTTAGACTACCTAAAATTAAGACTGTTGAATTAAAACTTGTTTTAGAAGAATGCAGTTTGATTACTGAGTAAGGTGAGGCAACAGCTAATAAAATGTAACTATTGTAAAGCAGTGGATATCAAATCCAGCTAATCTTTAGGATCACTTGGGGAGATATAAAAATACAGATTCCTGGGCCTCACCACAGCTGCATTCAGTTTGAATATCTAGGGGTGGAGCTTAGCACCTTCACAATTGGCTGGAGGAGAGAGAAAGGGAAATGCTTTACTGAATTGACAGAACTGCTCTTAATTAAGCCATGGTGGGTTGGGTGTTTGATAATGAACTCTTGTGAAAACATTTCACACTTCAAAATAATATATTTTTATGTTTGACCAATTTTGATTTTCAAAAGGTGAGTCTGGCTCCTGTTCAACTGTAAGGAATATTGATATGTAAAAATAATGGAAATACATCCTACTAAATCAGTGCACAATCTACATTGCACATGCGTTCCATGACCATTTACATGTGATGTTCCTTCCTACTAGAATACCCCTTCTGCTCCATTCCTCTCGTCCTCACTGTTCCCATCCTTCAAAATTCAGTTCAGATTCTTGGTCCTGCATTAACTCATGTTTTAATACCTTAGATCAAAAGTATATTCTGTCTCCTCTGAATTCTTAGAGCTTGTTCTGTCCATTCAGGGCACTTTCTAGATTGTCATTTCTGTGCATATTGTATTTCCCCACCCACACACAAATTCACCCATAAGCATTGTAGAAAAAACACGACTTTTCTGATTCACTTTTTATACCTCACACTGTCCAGCAGGTGCTTAGCAAACATCAAATGAGGCAGAGTGGGACAGAAGGAAGAATGAAGAGGAGACCCATGTACTGACATCTGCCAAGGTCACCTTTTTCTTTATACTCTTCCAGTGCAAGCCTCCCATTCTCCCTACTCCCTCTCTTTTCTGAGGGTTGGGTGAAGTGAGATCTCGTAACCACTTTTTGTAGATAACTATGCATTCCTTGGTCTTGCCTTGAGTAACTGTGTAGTTGAAATATTAAAAACATCAACTCTGAAACTTGCTCACTGAAACAGGACCCCTAATTCTCCTCCTCTCTGTTCTCCACTTGAATTATTGTGCACTCAGCTTCTCCAGTTTTCCCTTCCCAGTCTGCCTTAGACTAAACCCTCTCCTGTCCTTAAAACATAACTTTTATCCTTTATTTCCCTGCACAGGAGCCTTGGCATATTTCTCCACTTCCTACCAACTTCAGTCCCAAGTCCCCATCAGTCCTGCATCCAAGGATTTTAATGGTCTTTCTACACTTGATTCCCACTCCCCTGCTTCTTCAAGCCAATGCAGCAGCCACACTGAACTGTTTAGGTACTGCTTTGTCTGTTTTACACTTTTTAACCAAATTCCACCACTCTTCAGCAAATTTTTGCTAGTAGGTTTCTTTCCTGGTATTGCCTGCCTCTTTGTCTCTATGAGTTTGATTTCTAATCACTCTTGAAGTCTTGTTAAAAGATTTCTCCCTCTGTGATCATCTTACATCATTCCCAATGCAGTCCCCTCACCATCCCCTCTCTACTGGCTCCTGCCCCAGATCCTAAACCACCTCTTCTTCCACTGAATTCCCAAAGGATTTCTCTCTTTGGCAAAATGTCATTTCATGCCTTATACTGTAGTTATGTTTTTTTACATGTCTGTTTCCCCCCAAATACTCTAAGTACCAAAAGGGTTAAGGTGGAAATATTGCTTACCTTTATATCCCCTATGGTGTCCCATAATCCTTAAATTTAAGCTCCATTGGTAGATTCTACTAATAATGAACTATATGACCTTAAGCAGCTCAGTTGGAGTCAATTTGCTCATAAATCAAAACATGTTCTAATTCAACAGTCTTAATTTGGGATGGCTTAAAGACCTATTTCTGGAACTGCACAAGACTTGGAAGCACATGCTAAAGTAAAGGATTCTGTATGACCTCTGTGGAAGTGAAAATGATGCCTGCACTAGCTGTTTCCACTGGAAAAAACATTCAATTTTTTTCCCTAACTTACTTGGATCACTAGAGTGGGGTGGCTGTACCCTTCCTGGCTATCATCACTACATTAGGTATCAGTGACGTAATCCACTCCTCAACTTTTAATTAGTGTAATATTACTGTGTGTCAGGAGGGAATCATTCATTCAATCATTTATTCCATGAATATTTTTTGAGTCTCTATTAACCAAGCAATTTTCCAGGTGATGGGCTCTCACTTTTCGTGAATGGAAGAGAGAAAGAGAGAACGCCTAGTGTAACTAAGGAAGATTTTTTTTTTCAATTTTAACTATTCTATACAATTTATTTCTCTCATTAGCAGGTTATGAAGGTTTAGACCACCTATGTTATGCTAAGACTCAAAGCGAACTCTTGCATGATTAATATTTCCAAAAAAAAAAGCCTATTTGTTTTTTATTTGTACAGAAAATGTAGGGGAGTGAGTGCAAAGTGATTCCACTCAATCCTCCTAAAGATAATACACTGGAAACATTTTGGTGGCTGTGAATCACTCAAATAAGCATTCTTCACTCAAAAATAGAAACTTGACTTATTTGTTCCAGATGTTATACAGCTGCAGGGAAGTTAAAGCCAGTGGTCCTGTTTTGAATGCAACCAAACTCTTATTGCATTTGGAGCTTCTTAACCAATGAACACACATTACTTGTTCTAAGACCTGCACAATTTTCTTTTTTTCCACTGTTACCATTCACAAACAACTATGATTTCTGGAAACTATACTTCAGAATTAATGAGTCTACATTTGTGTTGTATAAAGGAAACATCCTGTTTATTACTGTTTCCACCTTTCATTTATCTTGACCTCTTTATTTTTTTCTGTATATTAGCAATAAACAATTAGAAACTGTCATTGTTTGAATTTTTTAAAATTGAATTCATTGGGGTGACATTGGTTAATAAAATTATATAGATTTCAAGTGTACAATTCTATAATACATCACCTCCATATTGTATTATGTGTTCACCAAGGCAAGTCAAGTCCCCCATCACCATTTATCCCTCCTTTACCCTCTTCTACTTCCCCCACCCCTACATTCCCTCTGGTAATCACTATATTGTTGTCTGTGACTATGAGTATTTTTTTTTCCTTTTTTGCTTAATCCCTTCACCATTTCCACTCAGCCTCCCCAAACCCCAACTCCCTGACAGCCATCAGTCTGTTTTATGTATCTCTGAGTCTGTTTCTATTTTGTTTGTTAGTTTATTTTGTTCATTAGATTCCACATATAAATGAAATCATATGGTACTTGACCTCTTTAATTTTAAGCATAAAATATTTCAAAGAGAATATTTGAAGGAAAGGAAAAGGAAAGTTGAATTATATTGTTCTCACAATACTTTAGAGCACCTTAACTATAGAGTTAAAAGGTATTTATTTTAGGAATAATTTCAAGCAAAATTATTGAGAAAATATTAAATATAAAATGTAATTCCTATCATCGTGTATTAGTAGTTTCAAAAACTTGACAATTTAGGTAATTTCTTGATTCTCTTGTAGGTCTGTATGAGATGCTATGTGGATGCATAAAATATAAAAGGATCGTGGCCCTTTAAAGAAGCTAAATAAGTTAAAAAATTACATAGGGAATGCACAGAATTTTATATACAACCATAAAACTATACTACATGTGTTATATTTTGTTTGAGAACAAATGTTTGAGAACACTTATGTTTGAAAATAGAGTGCCAGATCTCTTGTGATTTAGTCTTTTTATGGAGAAGATTTTTTCAAATTGTGGTTCAAGGACAACCTGTAGCAGAATCACACTGGCTGCTCATGGGCCCAGTCAGAATCACTGAGAATTGAGCCTGGGCTGTAGAAAGACCCTGGAGACCAGAACAGAAAAACACCACCACTCTCCAGTTGTGAACATTAAAGCCCAGGGAAGTGAATTTCTCAAGGCCATGCAGCCATTTAGCAGTAAAGTAAGACCTGGACTTTTGTTTATTGATGCTGAGACCAACATGCTTTTCCAGCAAGTTGCCTATTAATTTTTATCTTCAAAAGGTAAAATTTAAACAAAATTTAAAGAAATATGTTTCTAAATATTACCAGGTGTCCCACTAATAATTCTTTTCTCTTATCGCTAATAAAGTAAATCCTTGTTCTTTCTCTAGGATTTAGAAATACCTTTCCTTCAGACTCATGGATCTTTGAATTGTAAAAATCTTCCAGAAATAAAGAGGAACATGTTACATTTTTTGTATTGTTGATTGCATCTTTGAAATTTTGTGGTTGATTATTTTGGAAATGAGTATTTTAAAGTTATTTGAACCATGCTCAAGTAACAGTTTGCATTCATTAATGATTCCACAAAGACCATAAAAACTTTAATTCATGACATACATTCTTGAAGTATGTAGGAGGTCTGTCCAGAAGGTATCCAGCAATGTAATATGAAAATTAGAGACATTTATTAAAGAAAGTACAAGATTCAAAAAACATTTTACATAGGACAATGACACCTCAGGCCCCTTCAAAGTAGGCACCTTGGGATCTCACACAGTTTTCCCAACTGCAATCAGCTGCCCTGTGGTATTTTCCTGAATCTCACTGAAATCTCTTCCCTTTCAACAGTGATTTTAGTTTGGGAAAAAACCAGACATCACAGGACTCCAAATCTGTGTGGAAGGGGTGCTAAGTCACCTAGGTGATTTGATATTTTGCAAGAAAAACTCTACATGAGGCATGATGCATGAGCGGGCATGACTTTGTGATGAAGCTGCCAATCACCAGTAGTTCATAGCTGCAGTCTTCTGAATCATCTGAAGAGTTTCCATTAGGGAATGTTCAAGCTTAATGTAAAATGTGATGTAGATCCATTGCTCTACTTGCTTAGTCATTTTGAATGGGATGGCCACACAGTACACATGCTCACTCAGTGGCATCTACTGCCCCCACTGACTAGTGCTGTGATGTCCTTATTGTTTACACATGTGCATTTTAGTCCACTCTCCTTGGCTGCCAGGTTACACTAACGTCACACAAACCATTCTTGTTATATTAACCATGGCTGGACTTTTTCCAGACAGACCTCGTATATGCCATTAGTTAAAATTGAGCCCTAAAATATTTTGTGTGATATTCAAAATGGATTCAAAAATTTGTCTCACACATCTTAATGAAGCTATTAATAATTTTATATCATTTCTTACATATATAGTTTAGCATTCTAAAAGGAAAAGACTCTATAAATGCTATTTATTAAGTTTGCTTTGCCTCAACTGATCACATTTTGACACTCACTTATGATGGTCTTTTAAAGAGGCACCACTAGAGAGAAGGTGTGCTGATCAACTTCTCTGGTGTTCATAGATTTTTAGTAGGTATGGCAAAGATTTTCAGGTCTAGCTAGTCCTTCATTTTACTAATGAGAAATGTGAGACCAAAAAAACCAAAACCAACCAAACAAACAAACAAAAAAACCCAAGAGTAATGTTCTTTTGAAGGACATAGCACTATGAGAAACTGCTGACCAAATCTGTCTACTTCCTTTCCCAGAACGCCTGTTTTCAGCTGAGCATATAGCCACCTTTATAAAGATTACATTGTCCACTCTTCCATGGAGCTGGTATGGCCATCTGACTAAGATTTTGCCATGGAGTATATGTGAGCTTTTGTGTGGCAGCTTTCGGGAAGCTTCCTTAAGGCAGTGAGAGCTTGTCCTTTGCACTCTCTGAGTTCCGCCCATGATTCTGTTTGTAATGTGGTTGTTTTGGCTGCAGATCTATTTTGCCTCATGAGGACCACCCTCACCTAGATGCCTGTGGATCTGCCATTTCACCTTTGCACTCATACCATATACACTCAAGCATGGGAAAGAAAGAAGCTTCTTGTGATTAAGTTACTACCTTGTTTCTGACATGTGGAGCTGTATCTGATTATAGACAATAAATCATTTCTTGCTACAGAAATTTCATCCATTCACTCTTTAAGCATAGTAACTGAGCACTTTTTATGATCAAGGAACTATACTATAGATATGAAACAAAAATGACTTTCTTTTTGATTTTTAATTTCTAAAATGTTTTAGAAAAGTTTTAGAACCAGATTCCCCTTTTCCTTGGTCCATTCTTGCCCCTATGCTAGACATATCATATAATTATTATTTCTTTCACTATAAATGTTTTTATTGACTTTAAATTTTAGATTGATGCTGCCGTGTGAATAACATATATTTCAAACGTTTCAAAGAAAAAAGGCCTAAGCAACTCAATCACATAGGACTTCAAATAATGTTTTAAAATTGACCCTAAGTATATGTCATGATTAAAATAATGATGCAATTGCAGTCTTTGAAATATGTAAGATAAAAATACTTGTCTTTGAATAAATTCAAAATATCATGGGGCATACCTTTAAAATATTTAAATAAAATATATTTTGTAAGTTAACACTTAAAAATTTACTAAGGGTCATATGTGTTTTCAGTGTCACCTACATGCTAGAGAGTACGCTGACAGCTGCATGTGTGTCGGGGGGTTGGTGCTGGTTGGGGTGAAGGGATTGAGCAAAGAAGGAAGAACAAGAGAAAGAACTCATGGACATGGACAACAGTGTGTTGATTGCCAGGCAGGGTGGGCAGGAAGAAGTGGAGGAAGGTGTAGGCGTAATAAAAAAATATTAAGTACTATTGTTTCATAAACAAGATTTTGTTTTAAATACCAAAATATTAAAGAATAAAAGAACACTATTCTAGTAAAATTAAAAAATAAACAAATCGAAAGGGGTATTAGAATTCTGGGTGCATACGTACGGTGAGAGCCTCACTTCCCTAAATGGCTCATCTCCACATTTAAAGCAAAAAGTAACAACTTCTTCAGGATCTGAGCAAACAAGTGCAGTGCCCACTGGTGCCCTGGTCTCATTCTGCTGCTGGGCCTGGAGAAGTTCTCCCATTTATGTTTTATTTAATTCCCCCAAACCTTTCTTTATTGATTTCCGATCATTTATTGAGCTTTGGAGTTTTTTTGTTTTTTTTAAACAATAGTACATGCTCTAAGTTTCAACATAGCTTTTCATTTCCAGGTTTAAAAACTTAAGGTGGACAAATATTTAACAAAATTTTGAATAATGTTAGAAATACAATAGCATTTGGAGATAAATATAAAAGCACACTTACTTTTGGGTCCACATTGAGAATTTTGCTGTCTCTTTTGTATTTGAAAACCAATCCCTCCGGATTATCTGCAATCACTTGATAATTGGGAGTTGAATTACACATAGCAGTATTGCTGTTCCAGTTGTAAAAGCTATGAAAATAAATATTTATTAGGAATTCATACGTATCATACATTAAATTGACAAATATATTTGTCAATATTTGGGAAAGTTCAGTTTCGGGATAAGTGGGTCAGAGCATAATTTGCATAACCATGGAGAGCACATGTGCTGAAAACCTTTGCGGAGGAGTTTAGACTGAATTATTCTCAAACCATTTACATATTTCTCAAATCAGATACATATTTATGGATATTTTGCATGATTTCCTGGTTTGGACACTCTCGGATCTAAGGTCTATTCCAGTATTATATTCCCAGGAAATCAAGAAGAAAATTGATGCAATTTAAAGCTATTTTTTCCAACTCAGACTCTTCAGGGTATTAAGAATATTCAGGGTATTAAGAGACTGTTTACCAGAAGGAAAGGTGGGCTAAGTCACCTCTCTTCATTCAAAACAAATGAATTTCTTTCAGGCTCTATTTCTCAATAATATACTTCTCAGAGAGTGAGGAAACAATTTGCATCTGTTTTATAAGTTCTTTATAAATTTTGGATATTAACCTGTTATTAGATATATTGGTTACCACAGGCCAGGCATGATGTGATTTATTCTATCATAACCTGTGTGAAGTCATTCTCATTTCACAGACAAGGCGAGTAGACCAGGGGAGGTTGATGAGCATTAGTTTAAGGCCCTTAAACTAATATGCCGTAAACTAATATTTCAACCCAGATCTCCGTATTTCAAAGTATATAATGTGCTCTTTCTCTTATTCAACATTGCCTGCAGCTTATCCCTTTTTTGTTGTTGCTCTTGATCTATGGAAATTTCCTAATTTTTCCATGTTCTGTTTTATATCTACTTGTCAAAAATGAATATAGTTTTGTCATATAAGCTGGAAAAATCCTCAATGTACTTATTTTACATGTATTATTGCTGTTAACACATTTCTAATATTAAGCTAATATGTTCAAATATAAACATGTTTCTAGTATATCTAATATTATCTTATTCTGGGTTGTTTTGCATACTGTTATTCTCTTTCTCCATTTTGGAAGAGTATATTTCATTGATTACATTCACTCTAAATTATGTTGTTTTCTGAGGCATCAACTTTTGTGCTATTACCTGAAAATGTAATGTTTATCATCAAATTTTTCAATACTCAGAAAGGACTAATTACATAGATCATATATTTATATCTTTTGAGGGCATATTAGTGAGAATTATATCTCTCTCATCCTACTCTTTGTGCAAAACATAGGCATGTCTGCCCTCTATGAGACACAGAGTTAGGGAAATTGGCTTTCCAACAATGTTTGTCTGTGTAGTTAGTCCTTTCTGAGTGAGCAGGAATGACTGATTGGTGAACTGAGGAAAAGAGCTGAGCATTCATGGTTTTGGAGATCTGCACTTTAGCTAGCCTTCATACTTGAGGTTCATCATGGTGGGCTCAGTCCCCAGTAGGGCAATGGTAGATAGCAGCCTATAGTAGTGGTGATAAATTCAATTCACTGGTGAAGGTATTAGGAGCCAGTCTGACCATGCACCCAAGCTAGGTTCTCAAATTCAGTTTAATCTGTAACAAAAAAATCATTTGACCTCCATCTTACTGGTTATTCAGTTGGGAGTTTGCTAATTGGAATAGAAAACATGGGTGTGATTCTAAACCTTACATATAAGTCTCTTAAATAATTATTTATAAGATGTATAGATATAAGTAATCCCGGTAAAATGTTTTGAGTCACAGCTATGCTTGGAAGTGACATGGTTTATATCACACATTCCTATCTTGTTTCTCTGATCTCAAATTAAACTCCTATAAAAGTCCAAGCAGCTTGAGCGTGTTTATGTGTATATATAGTCATTATATTAAAAAGTTAATTTGTTTTTTTATAGTTGAGTAGTATTCCATTGTGTAAATGTCCCATAGTTGTTTCATCCATTCATCTACTGATGGACACTTGGGCTGCTTCCATATCTTGGCAATTGTAAATAATGCTGCAATGAATACAGGAGTGCTTATGTTCTTCTGAATTAGTGTTTTGGGTTACTTTGGATAAATTCCTAGAAGTGGAATCCCTGGGTCATAAGGAAGTTCCATTTTTAATTTTTTGAGGTGTCTCCATACTGCTTTCCATAGTACTTGCAGCAGTCTGCATTCCCACCAATAGAACAAGAGTCCCGCTTTCTCCACATCATTGACAGAACTTAATTTATTGATGATAGCTATTCTGACCAGTGTGAGGTGATCTCTCATTATGATTTTAATTTATATTTCTCTGACAATTAGTGACATTGATATCTTTTCACATCTATTGGCCATGTGTATATCCTCTTTGGAGAAGTGTCTAATCAGGTCTTTTGCACAATTTTTAATTGGATTTTTTTTGGTGTTGAGTTTTATAAGTTCTTTACAAACTTTCGATGTTAACTCCTTATCAGATATATTGGTGAATATGTTGTCCCATCTTGTGGGTTGTCTTTATATTTTGTTGATGGGAGGAAATATATCAGAAAAAATATCACTATAAGCAATGTCTGAATTTTACTGCCTATGTTTTCTTCTAGAATTTTATGACTTGGGGTCTAACATTTAAGTCTTTGGTCCATTTTGAATTTATTCTTGTGTGTGGCAAAAAAGGTGGTCTAGTTTCATTTTTCTGCAAGTGTCTGTCCAATTTTCCCAACACCATTTATTGAATAGACTATTTTTAGCCCATTGTATGTGCTAGTCTCCTCTTTCAAATATTACTTGACCATAAAGGCGTGGGTTTATTTGTGGGCTCTCTCTTCTGTTCCATTGATCTATGTGTCTGTTTTTATAGTAGTACCATGTGAAACCTAATGACTAAACTGAACTAACAAGCAAAATGTAGACAGTCTCATAGAAAGCAGGCTGACAGATTTGGGTTGGGGGCAGGGGTTAGAGGGTGGAGGGATAGACTGAAAAGGGAAAAGGACTCATGGACAGTGCAGCAGTGTGGTGATTGCATGGGTGAGGGGTAAGGAGGATAAATGGTAATGGAAAAATACAATTAAAAAACCATTAAAAATTAAAAAACTAATCTGCAGAGCACATGGTACTTTTGATGAAGCAATTTGGACTGTTTGTTAGTACTCTTGTTCTTCTGGTAGAATGGGAAACAGATTTCATTTTAAAATCCAATTCAAATAGCTAATAATTATTAGCAGTTAACAAGGATAACTATCATTTACTAAATTACCATGTACTGGGTACTGTTCAGAGCTTAATGAATGTATTATCTCATTTAATCTTATCATCAACCCTATCAAGTAAGTATACAAGTGTCCCATTTTGTGCATGTATAGTCCACATGGTCCTGAAGTGTACTTGTGGATGAAAATTGGAGACTACGTTTGAGAAGATACTAAAAAGTGAACTTAATAGTTGAGAGAGATATCAATGAGAAAAGTATAGGATTTCTCTCGGATTTCTGGTTTGGATTCCTTAGTGTTTACATTTATTTAGTAGCAGGATATGCGATATAAGAAAAGGAACAGACTGCAGGAGGTAAGAGGGGTGAGGTTCAGTTTTCCACATGTTGAAGCTGAAATTCCTGTGAAACATCCAAGACAATGAAAGCAAGGATCTTGGTGTTTACTGTTCTACTGCCAAAACCTCCTCTGAACACATGCCTGACACATAGTACATAATGAATGCATATTTATTGAATAAATAGATAATGGATGAGTTTCTGAACTTTAGAGAGTTTTATAAGACAAAATAACAGATTCTGAAGTATCAGTGGTGCTTAAATTCAAAGAGGCAGCTGCAATGGATGAAGGAGAACATAGAGGCAAGGATGAAATCTGGGAACATCAGTTTTGCAGAGATAGAGGAGGAGTTAGCAAAAGAGAGTAAAAAACAGTGATCTAAAGCCTCAAAAGGAACTAGGAGAGCATTATTTTATTGTAAAAATAGAATATATTAAGAAAAAGCACTTTAAGAAAGACAACAGTTTCCTGGCTGGCGTAGCTCAGTGGATTGAGCGCGGGCTGCAAACCAAAGCATCGCAGGTTCGATTCCCAGTCAGGGCACATGCCTGGGTTGCAGGCCACGGCCCCCAGTAACAGCACATTGATGTTTCTCTCTCTCTGTCTCTTTCTCCCTCCCTTCCCTCTCTAAAAAGAAATAAATAAAATCTTAAAAAGAGAGAGAGAAAGATAACAGTTCCAAATGCTTCACAAATTAGATAAGGTATGAAAAGAGTCCATAAAAATTTGCTCTTGGAAGAACAGTACAGGAAGAATCGTTGTAGTGCAGTTGTAGGAACAAAATGCAGGTTATAGAGAATTTAAGGGAAGGTGATAAAATATTGAATAAAAATAATTCCTTTAAGAATTTAGTTGGAAAGAAAACTTTTCTTTTAGTAGGAGCTCTGTATATTATTTATTCCCATTCTTATTCTATGGATGAGAAATCTAAAGTTAAAAGAAGATAATAAAATTTTAAGTTTACATATTTAATAATTATTAGAATTAGTCTCAAACCCAGACTATAAAATATAAAACAAATGCTCTTTATTTTATTTTTTTATTTTATTATTTTATTTTATTGTGGTAAGAATACTTAACAGGAGATTGACCCTCTTAAAATGTTAAGTGTAGGAAACATTTTTGTACTGTAGGTACAGTGTTATAGACTAGATCTCTGTAACTTACTCATCTTGCTAAACTGAAACTTTATGCCTGTTAATTGACTTCCCAATTCCCCCCACCACCCTTCCATAATCCCAGGTAACCACCATTTCACTCTTTGATTCTATGAATTTGACTATTTTAGATACCTCATGTACGTGAAACCATACATATTTGTTTCTCTGTGATTGGCTTATTTCACTTTGTATAATGTCCTCAAGGTTATCCATGTTGTCCCATACTGAAGAATTTCCTTCTATTTAAAGGCTGAATAAATATTCCCTTGTATATATACACTCCACATTTTCCTTTATCCATTCATCTATTAATGGACATTTAAGTAATATCCATATCTTATTTGCTGTGAATAATTTCTTTTAGACTGTACATATTTGAGTTTTTTAAAAATTTACCCAGCTTATCTGTGTCTTTTGATTGAGGAGTTTAATCCATTTACACTTAAAGTAATTATGGATAGGAAAGGATTTTACTCTTGGCATTTTATTGTTTTCTGTTTATCTTGGAATTCTTTTGTCTGTCTTTTCCTCTCTTACTATCTTTCTTTGTGTTTTGTTGATTTTTTATTGATAGGTTTGAATAATTCCTTAATTTATTGTGTATCTGATATAAGTATTGTTTAGTAGTAACCTTGGGGTTCACATAAAATATCTTATAGTTGTGATAATAAATTTTAAGCTGATAACAACTTAAATTGAATCATACACAAATTTTATACTTTAACTTCTTTCTCCATGTACTTTATGTTATTGTTGTCACAATTTACACCTATTCAAACTATGAATCTTTTAAATTTTTTTAGTTATAGTTACTTTAGAACTGTTGTGTTTTAACCTTCATAGTAGAATTAAAAGTGATTCACCCACTATAATTACAGTAATGCAATACTCTGTATTTTTTTTTATCTACTTACCTTTACCAATTAGTTTCATACTTTCTTATGCTACCATGTTTCTGTTTAGTATCCTTCCATTTCAATTTGAAAAGAATCCCCTTAGCAATCCTTGTAAGGCAGGTCTATAATGATGAACTCTCTCAGCTTCTCTCTGTTTGGGAAAGTCTTTATTATTGCCCCTTCATTTTTGAGGGACAGTTTTGCTGGGTGCAGTATTCTCGGTTGGTATCTCTTTTCTTCCAGCACTGTGAATATATCATTCTTCTCCCTTTTTCCTGCAATGTTTCTCCTAAAAATCTGCACATTGTCTTATGAGTATGTCCTATGGATATGACAGGTCACTTTTCTCCTTCTGTCAAAATTTTTTCTTTGTCCCTGATTTCTGTGAATTTGATTATAATGTGTCTTGATATGGATTTCTTTGGATATATTTAATTGCTATCCCTTAAATTTCTTGGATCTGGATGTCCATTTCTTTTCAGATTTGGGAAGTTTTTAACCTTTATTTCTTTGAATACATTTTCTGTGTTTGTTGTTGTTGTTGTTTGTTTGTTTTTTTTAATCTTTCTCTTCTTCTTGGAATCCCATAATGTGTATATTGGTCACTTGATGATGTCTCATAGGTCCCTTAAATTTTCTTCACTCTTTCTCATTCTGTTTTCCTTCTGTTCCTCTGACTTATTTCCAATGACCTATCTCTGAGTTCACTGATCATTTCTTTTGCTGGATATAGTCTAATATTGAAATCCTCTAGAATTTGTTAGTTCAATTATTATATTCTTTAGCTCCATGATTTCTGTTTTGTACTTTTAAATATTTTCTATCTTTTTGCTGAATTTCTCACTTTGTGCATTTCTTTCTTGACCTCAGTGAGCATCTTCATGACAGTTATTTTTAGTTTCTTATTTTAATTGTTGTTCAAGTACAGTTTTCTGTCTTTTACAGTTATTTTTAATTCTTGTTCAGATAAATCATATTACTTCATTTTGGGGGTAGGTTTTGGAGATTTATCTTATTCCTTTACTGAGGGAATATCTTTGCTCAATTCTTGATTTTCCTTGATTCTCAGAGTTGAGGCCTGAATATTTGACAAAGCAGACCACTCTTCTGGTCTTCCTAGACTGGCCCATGCAGAAGAAAACTGCTATCAATTGCCTAGCTAGAGATTCTGGGGGCCTCTTACAACTTTTTCATCCCCAGTGGAAACAGGCTGCTGTGGGTTTGGCCTGCTTGCTCTACAGTGAACAGAAGATAGAATCTATGGTGTCTACCAGCCAATGCCACTGTCTCCATTTTCTGCTAGGTGGATAGACTGTGCAAGACCCATCAGAGCTCCAAGAATGGCAGGATAGAAGCCAGTCTTCTCGGGAACCCCCTCAGAAATGTTGGGGTTCTGGATATACAAATCAACCTCTTCTTCCCCTGGAAGAATCTGAGAGGTAGGGGTTTTGTATTTGATTGTAAGGAGCTATGATAGGGATAAGGATTTCAGCAAGAGGGTGTCCTAAACCTTTTATTAGCTTGGTGAGCGTGGCTTTGCATTTGCTTTGGATGTGCACGAGCCTTTCAGTTAGTTTTTGGATTTCATACAAAGAAATTTTCTCTGGGGACTTTTGCCAAATATCTATGTTTGTAGGTGGTGGGAAGAGCCATAGCCTACTACTCTGGTACTTGATGATGTCACCAGTACAAATGCTCTTTATTTCCTCCTGCTACTCTTTGATTACTTTTCTCCTTGATTATTTTTACATGGCCAAGTAATTGTCAATGCAGAATGGGTTAACATATATTTCAACCTTAACTTCACTCCTTTTAAGCACATATACTCAGATCCTCACTTTAGGTATTTTAATAACTCATAACCTTATTGATTTTTTACTGTCTCTTAGTAGTCTTTCTTAGTTCATCTGTACTACTGTTTTGGCCTCATTAAGGCTTTAGGTTCCTTGGTTCCCCCTTTTTATATTAATTTACAAAAACAATTTTTTTTTTACTTCTTTACTGACCTATGATTCACAAAATACTGGTCACCAATAACACATTTCTTGCTCAGGTGACCTTCTTTATACTGAAAAACACCAGCTCTAGATCAATACAAATGTTGACTTCACTGTTCCTGCATATGATGTGACAACTCTTGCTGAATATAACATACTATATACTATTGATGTAACTCTAAATTCAAAATTGCTAGCCACAGATGGATTCCAGACATTGCAGAGTAAGTTTTTCATGTTTTAGTTATCTTTCTTTATCATTCATTACATTGTTCCAGCCTCTAAATCCTTCACTTTCTTCCTTTCTCTCAGAAGATGATCTCACCCCTTACTGTATTAGAAAATAAAACATTAAATGGGAGCATGATCAATATCCTGTGCCATCACTAGCAAACTTATTTATGACAGTGTTCCCTACTTCTTTCCATTTAACTCAGTGGAATAAGTGTCCCTCATTGTTTTCAAGATAAAAATCATCTTCACGTGTGGTCTGAATTCCATCCCTTATTGCCTCTTTGGTTGCTTTCAGTAATTATCCAAAATTTTTCTGATATGACTTACCTTACCACAAATCTTTTCCCAGAACTAACAAATTTATGTAAATGATCCCAACTAAACAAAGAGCAGAAAAAAAAAGAAGAGGAAAGGTGAAAGAGGGGGAAAAATAGAATAGGAAGAAGGAAAAAGGGAAGAAGAGAAAAGAGAAGACTAAAACACTTCCCCAAACTGAGATTCTCTCCAGGCTGTTAAGTTTTTCTACTAATACATTATAATTAAACCTATTTTCTCTACACCAACTCATCCTTCCCCCTCCTCTATCTCAGTGTCCCCTGAGCTGCAAATCCATATCACCTGCTCAACTGTACTTACTTGGATAAATCATAAACTCCTAAATTTCAACACATCAAAAACTAAAAACTTTATATCCTACCCTCCAAATTTATTTATCCTTCCTATATGCTCTACATTGATAAGTGGCACTCACGAAGTGTTTATTGACTAAACAAATGATATAAACCCATGTCCACTATTATTATTTATGACACAATTGATTATATTATTTTCTATTATTACAGAATTAAAAGATAGAAGTAACAAGAGTAAATATTTTTAAAGGAAATTAAGATAACTTACCAAGAACATTGATCTATGAATTAAAAAATCTAAACACTGATATAATAATTTCAATTTTTTTATCTAAAATTCAGAGTTGAACTATATATCAAAAAGATTCTTTGTAATGCTGATATTACATGATTATAAAAACCTCTGATTCAGTAAGTTCTTACATGCTATTTTGATTTATGTCTTAGTGTTCATATCTTGAAAATACAGAAAAGTTCAAACATATATATATAATACATAGAAGAATGTGAGAGATATTTTTTATGAAATGATTTAAGGTTTTTGGAACAAAAGAATTTTCTATTTTCTCTCTTTGATAAACATCCTAGGAATTGAGTATTTTAGTGCACAGGTATGAATATATTTATACACAATTTATACAAATAAATTTGAACAATGAAATAAATATGCATAACATGTATTTATTAAATAATAAGGAATCTCAATGTATGCTTTAGAAAACAATTACCTGTTTGTCATCTATTTTACATGATAACTCCTGGTACCAGAGATAATATTTTGATGATATCACAGGGCAACAGATCTCTGTATCACCAAGGGGAGGAGAATTTCGAAGCTGATGTCTCCAAATACCTTGTTTAACCTAGTTTTGCTCAATATCTTCCTTTGGAATGAAAAGGGCATATTTATGGAAACTATTGAAGCACAAAGAAACAATGGCATCTAGATTTCTTTTAAATGCATATAAAATACATTTAAAAGCAATCTAAGATCTTAGGGGTTAATGCATAATAAAAATAATGAGCTGTAACAATTCTAGCATCCAGTATATAAAGCATAGAGAAAAATAAAATCCCTACCACATGAACATGAAATTTGATATCATGGAGAACAAATTACTCAAAATGAAGCTGTTAATGTCTAAAAGATTTTTCCTATGAATATAAACAACAGTTTTTAATGGTTAGGAAGGAGTTTTTGTTTCAAACTTCATCAATAATGGAACTTTTTTGAGTTTTATAGAATTGGATCAGTAGGCATTTACGGTACCGGAGATTTGCATGTAGTTATAAAGTTAAAATGCATTTCACTTGAGAAATATTTATAAAACATAATTTTTAGGATAGGGAAATATTTATATTTAAAGAAGTTTGTAGAAACAAATTACCATAAACACTTAGAGAACTAGTCTTTTTAAAATCAAAATATTTTATTGAAAAATGAAAATTTAGGAGATTTTATATCAATCATGGGAATTTAAGTGTTAAATATTATTGTCTTCCCTTTTATCTCTGTATAGGTAGCATGGAGGTAGGATGCCCTTATAATTTTATTATTCAAACTAGGATACTTTTGAGAAAGAAATGGGCTCTTACTAAAAACTGTGCTAAAAGAGCAAAAGTCCAGACAATGCTGGGCAAACAGATGTGTGGTCTCCACACCTACAAGCCATGCAAACACTGCTGTTTTAGAGTTGATTTGCCCAGTGTTTTTGTAAAATGTGTCCAAGGTTTTGCCATAGATTTGCCAAAAATATGATAAAGATGTTTAAGCAATGCTAAAACATGTTCTCATCATTAATCCTTTTTATTTTATTTTATTGCTATGGGAAAATTATATTATGTGGAATTGAAATCGTGGTACAGAGACATGAAATTTAATCTAGAATAATAAATATTCCTGTTCTTTTTCTATGTTTCAAATAATATCAAAGCAATAAAACATTCTATAATAACTAATCTGAAATATCATATTCCATGTAAAAGTATATGTTTGATCAGTTATTTTGGTTGGTAAGAATATGAAATCTAAAGTTGTTTCCATAAGTTATTTAACTTGGCTCCTATTCATGAAGATATATTGTATCTCTAAATTTAATCAGCTATTTAATAAATGCATATGCCCATTGGGAAAATATAGATAACTGTTGAACAGCCTGCTATAACTATTAAAATAATGAACACATTAAAAACCCTAATGACAGATAGTCAGAAGAGTCACTCGATTCAATTCAACACAATTTTGAGCATCTGTTCTGTGCCAGGAATTGTCCCAAATATTTAACAATGAAAAGAAACAGTTCTTCAAGAAACTCATCATTTGTGAGATGTCAAAAATACAAACAAAGGATTATAATACACTGTGAAAATAATAGAGTAGAAATTTGTGTAAGGTACTTTTGGACTGTAGGGGTCAAAAAAGAATACACATCTTAGTGAAATATATTCTAATGAGATTTTCCTGGGGAAAAGCATCTGGGCCAAACAGTGTAGAAACTAGATTAGATAAGAACTGAACAATGTACATATGTCAGTGTTAACCATTATGAGACATCTTCAGGAGTACGCTGGGAGATCCAGCAGAAGGTAAATTTCTGTGGGCAGATATTTAATATGAATTGTGATTCTTAAAAATCTCTTACCAAAGTGTGGCAACTTTGGACATGTCTTCATTTTGGAGCCAGGGTGGGCTCAGAGTGAAGGACACAAGGGAGGCCAATAGGGTTGGCTCTCCTATCACTTTAAGGCACACAGATAGAAGGGAGAGTTCATTGCTAGCTGGTCATCACTATTAATTTTCACTTGAGTAAAAAGTCAGATGGACACTTGTTTGGCATGTTCAGCATGTCATATGCTCTGAACCAAAAGTGTGGTGTCCAGTGGATGGACTGGCTGTGGAAGGCGTTGAGGGAGAGATGAGTGAATATAATATTTGGGACACTTGACTAATTGTAATATGTCCTCATAGAGAATAATGTATCTTAATGTGTAAATGTCTATTTTTAATCCTCACCTGAAGTTATGCTAATTGATTTTTAGAAAGAGAAGAATTGTGGGAGAGAGAAAGAGAGAGAGAAAGAGAACACCAATGATAGAGAGAAACATCCATCAGTTGCCTTCCATACACATCCCATCTAGGGATTGAACACACAGCCTAGGTTTGTGCCCTGACTAGGAATTGACTCCAAACCTTTTGGTATACAGGATGATACTTCAAACAACTGAGGCACCTGGCTAGGGCCTAATGGGTAGATTTCTTAAGCCACCACTATGGAGATCCTTGTTCAGAGGAAACTTTCTTGTAGGTGGGGATTCTGAGGAAGGATTTCATACCTGCTTGTATTCTCCTAAACTGCATGCTGGTCTCCTCACTAGACTTCTGGTAGAGCAGTAGGAAAGGAGTGGGTGATAATAACACATGTAGCTGTTACGAGGTCTTTCCCCACCCTACCCTCCATAGCAGGGCTATGGAGACAGGTTTATGAGTTACACAAAGCTCTTTCTGATTGTTCAGTCAGAGCAAGTATTAGATATATCCTGGAGTACCTCTCAGTTGCACATCATAGAGTGAGAACCTCAAGGTCTAGCTAGAATGCCAATAGTTAGCTCTATAGCAACTGGACTATATGGCCATTTGTGGTAAAGCAAGTGAAGAAGAAGTACTTTTCCAAAGCAGACCTTGAGGAGATGGGATGGGTATGACAGACAGCCTGACCTTAATCTCATTCTGTCTCTGATATTATTGAAATAACTGCTGCTAATGTTATTTTCCTTCGATATAGTGCTTTATTATTTATAAATCTTTCATCTTTAGACTCTTGTTTAATGTCTAAAACAATAGAGGGAGAGGCAGGATATGTATGTATTTATTGTTATTATTAATTATTACTTAAAAAAGTGAAGATTGAAGCTACAGAATATTTTAGATATTTGTAGCCAAATCAGCATTAATCCATGATTTTCAGTTGATTATTTCATGGTTTGTCTACTGTATGTCAGGTTTCTTGGGCAAGGCAAAAGTCCCATATTCTATGACAGAAGTAATGATTCTCTCTTGAGAGCAAACCATAGAGAGAAGGCAGCAAGGAATAAATTCCAAATTAAAAAACAACAACAACAACAAATTGAGCCAAAGAACCTTCACAGTAAAAAAGTAGCTACAAAGAAGGAGTTGTTTTATCTCAGGGAGTATATAGAGTGAGCCCTCTCAAAAACTGGGCCTACTTCACTAGGTGCATTAGAGCAGGGTTAGAAACCTCTGAGCTTTGCTTGAGTTCTCCAGGCTAGGTGTAAGTGAGATGTGTGTGTATTAAAATTCAAGACAGATTTCTTAGTTAAATCAGGGGGATGATTGCAATAAAGCCATTCTGGGCAGTCTCTCTGTGTTCTAGAGCCCCCTCCTGGCATGACACAGATATTGTAATGAGTAGATCTTGTAGGCACAATTACATATGCGAGTGCCAGGATTACCACCCGAGTGAGACACAGTGTGCTCTGAGGTGAACAGAGCTGATGATCTGGTTCAGGACATCTCCAGATCTGTGGTGTCATTCATGGAAAGTTTGCCAATTGTCTAGATTCAAGAGGTGCTCCACATATTAAGCACCATCTTGTGTTCCTCCTTCCACCCAACTAGGCCAGTTGAGAGGTTCCAATAAAGTAAATATTTGAGTAAATAAGGTTTGGGGAAGGTTTTTGGCTTAAAAGTAGACTTCTTGTCCAATTTTTCCTACAGTCTAAAAGGAAAACATGTTGTCTAGAGGCCACATGACTTACTAGACCAAGGCAAGAAACTGAGAGAAATGCCTGTGAAGTCACATTGTCATTCACTCATTCATTAAAAAAAAAAAAAAACAACACTAATGGAAAGAATATACTACACATCAAGCACAATTTTATGTGTTTGGGATAGAATGAGGTACAAAATACAGTCCCTGACTTATTAATGATTTCATTAATAAGAGACTAAAGATAACCCAAACAACACAAATATGCCTGGAATTCTTTGGGAAGACAGAGGAGGGAAACTTTACCCAGACTGAGGGAACAGAAGGGAAATTTAAGTAAGGATAGCTTTCTTGAGAAGTAACATTCAACCTGAATCTTAAATGAGTGTAAATCTCATTAGCCAAGTAGAGGGATGGAAAAATGGCCTTTCAACTACATAAGACAGCACAGGGGGTCCATGTTGTTGAGAATCAGAATGGAGAATCAGAATGGGTGAATGTGGCCAACAATTCAATATCTCTAGAACAGAGAGTGGTGAACTAGAACTTCAAGAGGTGGAAGAAAAATGACATTGGAGGTATACCTAGAGAACAAGTTACGAAAGGCCTTATTTACCACACCAAACCATATTATCTTTATCTTGTAGGCAACGGGGACATCTGAGGGCTGTAAATAGAAAAGTGACATGGCTAGATCCACAATTTGGATGGATTATCCTGGCAGATGGAGAATGAGTTCAAAGGACTGTCAGTGAAGAATGCTAGAAGCTAGGGGATAAGTTTAAAGTCGGTTTCATAAATCTAGGCCAGAACTGAAAAAAGATGATAGGTTTATGGAGTTGGACAACAGAAGATACAATTAGGGAATATATATAGCAGACAATAATTATAGAAGTCATTAGTGAGAAGAGTTACAGATGATCCTTAGGTTCCTAGATTGAGAGATTAGGTGGATAGTGGTGCTACATTAGAAGAAACACCTTTTCTGTGTGCCTGCAGTTTCTATGAAGAGGAATTTTCCTTAAGCAGATTTGGCCTTTTGCTCTAATGATTTGGTGGGAATGAGAAGAACATTTGCCTGTGAATAGACCCTATAATGTTACATATATCCTAAATGTTTATAAATGTTATATGCTCTTATTGGATTGATTTCTTTAGCATAATGTAATGAGCTTCTTTGCTTCTTATTACAATTTTTGGTTTAAATTCTATTTTCTCTGATATAAATTTAGCTACCTCTGCAAGTTATTTTCTTTTGATTCCCATTTAAATGAAATATCTTTTTCCATCTTTTCACTTTCAGCTTGTGTGTGTCCTTAAAGCAGAAGTGAATCTCTTATAGGCAGCATATAGTGCTTGGGTCTTGATTTTTTTTAAATCCATTCAGCCACTCTAAGTCTTTTCATTGGAGAATTTTGTCCATTTACATTTAAAGTGATTATGGATAGGTTTGGACTTCCTATTGTCATTTCATTTTCTGGCTGTCTGCAATTCCTTTGCTTCTTTCTTCTCTTGCTCTCTTGCTTTGTGATTTAATGATACTCCGTAATGTGATACTTAAAGCTCTTTGTCTTATATTTTGTGTATTTATTACGGTTTTTGTTTTGTGGTTATTCTGAGGTTTACATAAAACATCTTATATTTGTAACAGTCCATTTTAAGTTGATAACTTCAGTGTACACAGAAGCTCTTCATTTATATATTTCCCCTTTCCCCTCATTTTATGTTTTCGATGCCACAGTTTACATGGATATACATAAGAGAAGTGCCTGAAAAGGACACAGAGCTGCACACATGTAGGAGTGCCAAGATAAGGCAGTGCCGTGAGAATCAATAGGAACAGAAGGTGTGATAAAATAACAAATGCAAGGAAGAAATGAGAATTTGAAGACCAAACCTTGGTGGCTGTTATTGGCAACTGTTCTATTAGGGGTTAGTGTGCATTTCTTGTAGACTAAGGAGATTGCATAGATTAAAACATATTTGTTGCTTTCATTGAAATTATGAAGATAAAATTTTGTTCTTTAAAAAATGTGCTTTGATTTAACACACTCTTTCTACATTGGAAAGTCTTGCCAACTCAAATTTTGTGAATGTAAAAATATTTTAAACTCTTGCATCAGCAGCCTCATCACTCATATTTATGTTATGCACACTGAGATGTTCTTTAGGCTTATTGATCTATGACTACACTCCCAACCCCACATTTCTCTCCAGTATTTTTCACTATGCGTATTTCTTTGAACTTGCCAGTCCAGGTGGTGCTTCTCTACCTCTGGACATATTATTTTCCTTGTCTGGACTGCCCTCTCCACATTTTTTTTTTCATCTAGCTAAGTCCTACTCATTCTTCAAAGCCATATCACACAATACTTCCCATGAGAACTAGTCCAATTTATACTCTAGTCTCTGGGCTGAATAGGTACTCTACTATAGCAACTCATGTTCTATCCTGTAATAATTGATTTACAATTTTGTCTTCTCAACTAACCTTTGAGCCTCATGAAGTTAGGTACCAGGCTTCATTTGGATATTACTACAGCTTACTGCAGCATTTGGCACTTGGTTAGTTTCAGTGGATATGCAACCCATTTCTCTGCTGCCATGAGATTGCCATGAGCCATGTGATCTGGAATTCAACCTCAGCATCAGCTCCTCTTTTGCACTTGTGTCAATTTTCACCTTCTTTCTCCTCTGGTCTTCTCCTGTCCCACAAAGTGTTTGTGGTCAGGGCATTATTAGATGCTCATATATTAGTACAAAATGAGCTATCTCCTCTTTCACTTGCCAATGTCATGTATCTCTAATTGTGGGGGTGTATGTTCAGTCACTTTTAAGAGGAAATCTGTTTGAATGGAAGGAGAGGCAGTTTTCTAACATTTCTTCAACCACATGACAACGTCAGTCTCTTCTTTTGTTTGTTATTTTAAAACATGCTGTTTTATATATATTTTGAAAGATTATAGTGAATGACAATGTGGAAGGGATAGTAGTAGGTGTGATGAGAGATTCACAGCTTGGGGCTCTCGTCAGTATGACCAAGCATCAGGCACCCATTGGAAGTTAAAGAGCAGAGGTCCTTATAGTTGGATGAAATACACTGCATTTAAAAATCATTTGCTTCTTCATTAAGAAGCTGGTAACATATGCCTTTGGCACATATTTGAACTTGATAATGATGATGACACCTAAAAAGGTAAACCAGCAATACTTTGTTCTGGAATGACAGAGGAAGAATATTAAGAGAGTATATATTATGAATGTTATAAAGCCTCTAGAGAAATAAAAGGGAGGATATGTAGACTACTGTTTGACTGGCATATCCAAAGGGATTTTCTAAGCCTAAAACAATGGAAGAAATTCTAAAGGAAAAAACCGATCAATATAACTTTATAACAATTTAAGATATTTTTATATCAAGAGATATCATAAATAAGCAAACAAACAAGAAAAACATGGGCTACAAATATCATTGAATTATAAAACTCTCTTATAAAGTAGCTTTGAAAATTTTAATGTCCCTACCTTAAAATATTGGGAGAAGATGAGATTAGATAGTAGATCACAGAAAATAAAATAATAGCCAACAAATAATTGAAACTGGGTATTGCCTTCACTAACTAAAAGCAATTTGAGTAAAATGAGGTGTTTTTTTCTTTTAAAATGAGGAATAATTTAAAAAGATATAAAACTCCTTACGCCTAAGGTGCTTTGAGACAAACATGTTTATTGATAGCTTGTGGGAATTCAAGGTATCACACATTTTTGGAAAACATTTTGGCAATGTACATAACAAGTCTTATAAGTATTGACCCAACAGTTCCACTTCTAGGAATTAGAGATAAAGATGTATGCACATAAAGAGGCTTCACAGGGTTATTTATAATGGTAATAGTTTGGAGTTAGCCCAAGTGGTTCCCAAATTCTGACTTAAATTGGGTCTGAAACACGTAGTAGCGAAAAAGGCTAACTCGAAGGTGGAATACGTTGTAGAGAGTAGTGTTTTCTAAGCAGCAGATACTGTGGTGCTGCGTTGAATTACAAAATTAGTTTAGTGGGTCACAATCAGGAGAAAATATAGAATAGTGTAGACTAGAATAGAAAATACTCTAAAATATCCTTCAGAAAAGTGTGATTGCCCCTCAGAAAGGGATAATTCAGACTTACATATCTATCTACTGTAATGAAAACTCCATTGAAAACCCTACCCAGCTGGAGTTGAGAGAGCTTTTGGGCTGGTGAACATTTTAATGTGCCAGGAAAGTAGAACACCCCAAACTCCAGGAGGACAGAAGCTCCTGTGCTTGGGACCCTTCCAGATCTCACGTTATGAATGTCTTCCCTTGGCTGCTCATCTGCATGTTTTGTCATATCCTTCATGATAAAATGATAAACATAAGTAAATATTTCCCTGAGTTTTGAACTGTTCTAACAAATTATTGAATCTGTGTGTGTTGGGGAGAGGAGTAGGGGTTGTGGGAACCTCTGACTTTGTAGCTGACTTGGACAGAAGTGTAGATACCCTGGGCATCCATTATTTGCACCTGGCATCTGAAGTGAGGGCAGTCTTGTGGGACTGAGACCTTAAGCTTGTGGAGTGTGATGCTAACTCTGGGCAAGTTGGTGTCAGAATTTAAGGCAAGTCTGACACTAACTGCCTGCAAGTCTGACGGTAGCTACTTGGAGTTAGTGTCAGACTTGTATTAAATTAGAGGATACCCAGTTGGTGTCCTTATAGATGAAGAACTAGATTGATATCTAGTTGGTGGGGGGGAGGGGTGAAGGGGTGGAAGGATTCAGCAAAAAGGAAAAGGATTCATGGACATGGACAACAGTGTGGTGATTGCTAAGGGGAAAGAATATAAGGGGACAAAATGGTAATGGAAAATATGTAATAAAGATTATACATTAAAAAAAAGATGATTGGTGTGAGGAAAAACCCCCACATGTTTGGTGTTAGAAGTGTGAGCAGAGAAACAGTTTTCCTTTGATCTCTAAAAGATGGCTTTGAAAAAATGGAACTACAGTTTTATTATCATACCTTAGTATATAAGTAAACTTAGAATATTTTTTCAGTATCTCCACACACACAATTGACACTCAGATTCTACCCATCGTCTCCCTCTGCACAGTAACATCACAGCGAAAAAGGACAGATCATTCTTGAGTGTCACTGGCACTTAGAACAACCTATATAGTAGTCATGTTGTTTTAAATATGTTTTGAAAGAGTATAATGAGCAGCAACGTGGAAGCGATAGTGGTAGGGATAGTGGTAGGTGTGGTGACAGGTTCACAGCTTGGGACTCAGTGGATTCATCTCCAGCTCCACAAACCGGTGATGCCTGGGAGTGTCACACATTCCTCCCCAGCTGGCTGGGGGCAAACCGGTCTATGGGCAGACACCCTTTGAAGGCAAAGCCCATAACAACTGTGAAGGAAACCCTCCTTGATCTAGTGTTTTTTTTTCCCTCCACAGTGCTCTTATTTAAGAAAATGTAAATGTTTTGCAGTTCTTGCCTTGCTTAGCAAGTAGCAGACATATAGCTGAAAACATTCGACTTGCAGTCACTGACTTGTTGAACACATAATTTTGCCCAAGACCCAATCTTCTCTCTCTCTTTTATTACATATGGGTGCATATGTATGGCATAAGCATGTCTGTTATATGCTATATATGTATGTACATGTAGACACTAAATTTTCATATTTATAATATTTTAAAATGTATATTTATAAAATTTATAATGTTTTAATATTTGTGGCACTTTAAGATTTTGAGTTCAGGATTCTCTTTTACACTTTACACTCTCCCATAATTTGCATATTTTCCACAATGAGTATGCACTATTTTTAAACAGATATTCTGCTGGCAATTTAAATGCAACACATCCAGAACTGAGTGTACTGATCTTCCCCCTGAACTACTGTTACCCAGAATTTTCTCTCTTACATTTGTTGGTTCCTCTGTTCATTGATACACTCGTGTTTCAGACTTGGAATTATCTCAATGCTCCCCTCTCCTCTCAGCCCGTTTCCATTCAGTCCTGCCAGTTCCCCTTCGTATCAGGTCCCTCATCATCACACCTCCCGCCTCCACTGCCCTAATACAGGCTCTGAGCAGCGGCTTGTTTGTCTCTTTGGCTCTTGTTTTGTATCTATTCAACTCATCTCCCGCACAGCCTCCAGGGGAGTTTCTCACACGCAGATTCACCCATTTTACCGCCGGATGCAAATCCCTTTCAGTGACTCACCGTTGCTTCTGAGTTTGGTTTGCATGGCCCTTCATGTCTTATTGCTCTCAGTCTGAGGTTATGTGTAGCAACCCTGAACTGCTAATAGTTTCTCTTCCTATATCATGGTCTTCAGTTTTATGCCCTTTTTCATGCTGTCCTCTCTGCCTAAATGCTATTTTCCTGACTTTCATGTCTGAAAAAGCCTACACATTTCTTAAGAATGAACTCTGTCAGCACCTGCGCTAGGAAGCCTTGCCTTCTCCTCACACTAATTCCTTTTATAGTCTCTTCTATACTCAGATATATCTTGGGCATATCTATAGCATTATACTTCCAAATTATTTTATATAATTTTGTCTCTGTGTCTGACTTATTACCAATGTGTTCCTTGAGGAAAAAAATTGTATTCTATTTATCTTTTTTTCCAAATTACTCAATACTGTGCCCAACTTATAATAGGTTCATAAATAGAAATTTAGAAAATTAAGTAAAAGTGATGTGTGGGAGGATATATTGTACTATTCTCCTCAAACCTTCTGGGCATTAAGGATATGAGAATTAAGCCTGGTCTTTGGCTTTGGCAAATAATGCAGAGAAAACTGTGTCACAAAACTTTAGACTAGAAGGGGACAAGTGCACAAATTAGCAAATAAGGTAATGGTTATAAATTAGTGAAGAAAAGAATAAAATCAGGTTATTAGAAGGAATTTGTGTTTTTTATAAAGTTTGGATTGAATAAGTAAGTCTCAATGAGAAAATAATATTTTATTCGTAAATTGGGCTTACTTTTAATTATTTTTAGAAAATCAGCCACAGCCCAGAATAGGAGTCCTCACCACTATCTTAACCACATCTCAACCCTTCCTTTCCTAAATCTCCATTTATACCCCACAAAGTAATAGAAACTCAGTGCAGAGCTGCCTCTTCCTGCTGCTGAAAGAAGTCATGGACATTATGATATTAGGAAATCACAATAAATCCTGGAAGTTGAAGAATCTCTCTTTTGTAGTACAAGATTACGTGTCTTAGGGCAGAATGGGCCAGGGACATCCCATGGAAAGAAACTAACAGGAAGAAGCATTATGAGAAGGGGAGGTAGGAGAAAGCTAGAAGTAAAGGATAAGAGGGCCTCTGGGTGGAATACTTTCTCAAGACCTAAGGGCATCATGTAAAGACTTAAGTCATGAATCTTGGTGTCTGCTGTGCTAGCAGGTTAGTTGTGTACACTATAATCTGGCCCCTACTCTATGTGACCCCACCCCCATTGCTTTGGTTCCATTTGGTTTAGTTAGGAAATGCTTTTGTCTACAATAGTATCCAACAAGTATTTAATGGAGGGAAGATAGATGAGCCTCATTCAGAGTGAAGAGCTAGCGACCCAGCTCCCTATTAGTCAGATGGATACTGACTAATCTTCATTAGTAACTGTTTGTCAGGAAGGAATTTTGAGCAGGATTATTTGTCTGGCCCAATAAGTGTGAAAGGGGGCAAATAAGTGCAGAAGTAACCCCAGTGCAAGACCTTAGGGTGGTACTGGGGGATGGGAAGTGCATCACACAATGGTAGTATGTTGCCAATAGGAGGTTTCTCAGGTCTAAATTCTTACCAAGAATATTTAAAAACAGGTCAAATAATTCTCTATAAGAGAAGTTATATTTTTGGCCCATAATGTGGACTGGGTGGGGTGTTTTAGCAGGTCCATTTATTGGGGGCACATCAAAACCATGCCAAAGCAAATGATCAGAGGTGGGCATCCAACTTTTGATTTTATCTGGATGGTGATGTCTACAATAGCAGCATCTGACACTGGTCTGGAATTAATAGACCCTTAATAAGCTTTCCTTGAATGAACTCGTTGTCCTGATTCTATGTGAACCAGATAATTTGGACTACAACAATAGAAAATGATTTCCACCTTAGGAAATGATGTCCACTTAGGAAAATGATCCAGACATATTGAATTTGTGAGTCATGGACTCAGAAGAAAGTTACTTATGTAGTTTAGAAAATGAAAGAACTGCTTAAGCCTAAGTAATGGATAATTCAACTTCACCTCAGGATCTCACACTAATAGTTGAAAATAGAAAACATTTGAATAGCCTAAAACGCTAATAGAAAATTTCACCCACTTGAAATGTAATGTGTTGAGAACTGCAGATGACTGCATTTCTGCCTAAGACATGGTTGTGACTTGAGGCCAAATTCTTGAACTCCATGTACCACATTTGTCCAATAAGTTGAATTAAAGGGTTGCATGGTTAATTCAACATGGTTATTAAAACATATGGAGGCTAAAACACTGATATAATGCATTGGATTATAGCCTCAATTGTAGAATCTGGAAATCATTCTAACTAGGAATATTCTGTTTTGTAATTTGCTTGACTTGCAGCATGCTTTAGGAACTATTATTTAGAACTAAATGTGCGTTTACCAAAATAGTGAAAAGAAAATAAATTCAGGTCCTCAGGGTTTGGGGTTCATTGCCAAATTGTGGAAACTACAGACCCTGGCTTTTGCCCACACTTATAACCAACAGTTAATACATTACTGTTCTGTGGGACTCTTCCTTGACCCTCCTGATAGGCAGAGGGGATCCTGCTGCTGCCAGATACTCCAGCCACCATCATGGTCTACAGATACTTCCACTTAGCTTCCTTTCATAAAACTTATCCTTAGACATGACTTCCCTGAACCCAGAGCTCCCCTTGATTTAGTAGTTGCCATTGAACTCTAAGATTCTATCAGCTTCTCGCCCGTCTCCTCCCCCTCTCTTCTTCTGCTGGAGCTTCCATTATACAACCTGTACTTGGGTAATGTAGAAAAGTCTCCCTTTCAGTTTTAGAGTGACATATTACTGACAACAAATTTTAGAACTTGTAAAACCTTTTAAACATAAAATTGGTATTATAAATAAAGGATAGTTATCAGTTTGCCATAAAAGTTAACGCATGTGCACACACATACAAACACTATAGATGTGATAGTATCGCTGAGTTCACTTAACTGTGTTAAGTAACACTGTTGGAAAATACAATAAATGTTTCTAATAGCTAGCTTGCAAACTTCTGTACTAAAACTCATTTGTAAATTGGGGTCTATAAAGATAAGCTAGGTATGATTAGTCATAAATCAGAATCTATTCTGTGTTAGCTTTTCCCATCATTTTAAAGTGAGCAGAAAATTCACTTTGTTATTCATAGCCATGGAAACTAGAAATTTATCTCATAATTAGAGTCAAGACATGTAGTAACAAAAGAGATATAAGCAAAATGCGTGTTTTAGATGTGTTGTGAAATCAACTGAATCATGGTAGGCCAGCTGCTTGATGAGTGGAACAGAAAACCAGACAACACGAGAGACTGACATTTAAGGTGAATAAATCAAAGAAATCATGCTTGGTTGGCATCTTCTTATCTCAAGAGACTTTTAAAAAATGTTTGCAAAGCAGCAGAGCTAATAGTATAGCATGTAGCACTGAGCAGAATATCAAATTTAATTTTAGTTCTAACTGTGCCATTAGCCTGGACAGGTAATATACCATTTATTAGCAACAATTTCTGTACCTACACAATAAAGCATTGGAGTAGGTGATTTCCAGAATTTCCAGAATGCTATTATTTATGCTTTTGTCTAATGATTAATTTAAAGTAGCAGTGTTGAATGGGTTGCTATCCTCGGAAATTGGTTGTAGAAAACAGAAAATTGTGTGATGTATTCTGGAACTTGTCTGTATCATGAAATGAGCAAAATAATACTTTATTGTGTTTTTAGGCCCTATTTCTGCTGTACGAAATGTTTCCTCAAAACAAAGGATCAGATTCTTTGAGAAATGTGCCACGGAAAGGAAATGAAAGCAGGGCCTGGCAGCTGCTACTGGTGACTATTGAACTATTTTGGAGGCTTGTTTAGCTGAAGGTTAGCCAAAATCCTGGTAAAGAATATGGGCTGGAGTTCCCTCAAACACAACATTTAATGTGAGTCTTCCAATACTTGTGTAAGTAATTATACAGAAGAATAGTTTCCCTTGCATTATTACGATACTTCTAATTCTTTTTAAATCTAGGATTGAAAAAGCATTAAAATCTAAAACAGGGAAAATATTATCATTATTAGTTTTTCCTTTATGAAAGTGAGATTGATGTGAGGGTAGAATTTTGAACGTTAATACATTTGAGAAGCAACTAAACTTATTAATATTGACCATGACCTTTTTTATGTCAAGACTTAGGTTTTCTGCCTAGATGTATTACCTGCAACATAGTATTTTATCTTTCTACAGTCTCCAGGATATTGCTACTAGGATAGGCCACCATCATCATAAAACACAAGTCCAAAACTTACTCACCTTTTCCCCTTGGAAGCTACTTTTTCTTATCCATTTCTTTTAGTACCACTCTGGGCAGAAATCTTGGAGTCTTCTTCGACTCTTTTGATTCCATTTCTAATATCATTTAATCCAGTTTGTCACTATGTCTTGCCACTGAAATAATTTCTTCCATCTAATGGCTGCTCACATTAACTATTTTCTACTTTTTACTACTCCTAGCAACCACTATTCCCTTTTCAGGAACCTGTTCTTGCTAATTTGAAGAAATAAGGAATTTGTTTTAAGTATCAAAGGAAGATTTGCCAGAACTTACATGGGGTTGGAAGTAGCTCGTGTTCCCCCAGTGAGAGTGCAGGTCTCACAGCACGGTTTACTGGGAAGAGTCACGGGAACACACTAGATCTAGACTTGAGGTGGTTCTGGATCCACCCAAACATAGCTTGAAATCTGGTGTCAGATGGATCTTACATGTAACTTAATACTGTTTCAGGATGATGTTACATTCTTTTTAAAAATATTTTGTTTTTAATTTTTTAGAGGAAGGGGAAGGAAGGGGGAAAGTAAGAGCAAGAAATATTGATGTGAGAGAGAAACATTGATCAGTGGCCTTTCATACATGCCCTGGGGGACCAAACCTGCAATCCAAGAATGTACCCTGACTGGGAGTGGAACCAGTGACCTTTTTTGTTTGCAGAACAATGCCCAACCAATGGAGCCACACTGGCTGGGACTGTGCTGTGTTTTTTTAAAGGGATACAAAAATATCCACACCCAACAATGTAAAACCCACAATGCCCAAATGTTAATATACTAGATATACAAAGAAGGAGAAACTTAGGGTCTGTAGCCAGATGTACAAAGAAGTAGGAACATATGATGTGTAGCCAGAAGAAAATGTCAATTACTGGAAAAAGGAGTCACAATGATGATGAACAGTAAACAATTATATTGCTATTACATGTATTATAAATAAAATAAAAATATACATGCTAAGGAAAGAACATAAAAGATATGAAAATATAAAGTAAAATTTTAGAGAAAAATATAATATCTGAAATAAAATATGTATATTTTATAAAATTAATAGCAGATTAGACATTGCAGAAAGAAGAAAATTGATGAACTTGAAGGCATGGCAATAGGAGCTACCAAAAAAAAATCAACAGAAGTTCAGCAAACTAATGTATGTTTAATTGAAGTACTTGCATGAAAGAGGAAGCAGAAGGAGAATCAAGGGAGACAGCAGAGAGTAGGTTCAGGAAAAAAATTGAAAAAATAAAGAAGTAAAATTTTCCAAATTTAATGAAAACTGTAAGTCCACAGCTTTAAGTTCAATAACTTAAAGTGGGACACACATTATTAAAGAAAAATACATCAACACAGTGATACATCAAAAAATTGTGGAAAATATACCAAATTCTGGAAAGTTAGTGACATATATAAAAATATTAAAATCTATAGAAAAGATACATTGTGTGTAGACAAAAAAGGATGAGAATAATAACCAATATCTCATCAGAAACTATGCAAGCTAGAGAAGATAGAATGACATCTTTAAAGTATTTAAAAAATTTCTATCAACCTAGAACTCTACACTCAGTAAAAATATCTTTCAATAATAAGGGTGAAATAAAGATTGAAAGATGATTGAGAGAATTTTCCAAACATTTAAAAATAGCCCATGAATAAAAGAAAAAAAATCACAAGAGCATTTAGAAAATATTTAAAACAAATGTATATAAAAATATATAAAACTTTGCAAGATAAAGCTAAAGCAGTGCTTAGAGAAACATAGCAATAAATGTTTACTTTAGAAAAAAGTCTTAAATATTAACCATCTAAGAGAAAAAGAAGGAAATATAAAAAGGTGAAAATATAAATCAATAAAATTGAGGACAAACAATAGAGAAAATCAAAAGCTTGTTCTTTGAAAAACTGAACAAAATTGATAAACTCCTATTTGGTTTTATCAAAAATGAGAGAGAGAGAAAGAGAGAGAACATAGCCTATAGAAAGTAAAAAGGGTAGTGAGGAAATATCATAAACAACATTATGTTCATTTGACAGCCTAGATGTGATTGATACTTTTTTTGAAAGAAACAATCTTAGTTAAGGAAATAGATATCCTGAAGAGCCCCATGTATAAACTCATGCGAAAATTCTCACTGTCTTTCATCATTGGAGAAATGTAAATTAAATCCACAATGTTATACCACTACACTAACTACATTAGTGGTTTCTAATTAGAGGAAGGCGTTTGTTCCCAGGGGACTTTCGGCAATGTCTGGGGACAGTTTTAGTTGCATAACTGGAGGGTTGCCATTGGCACCTAGTGGGTATCGGACAGGTATGTTTCTAAACATCCTATAATGAATAGAATGATAATACCAATGTTGACACAGATGTGGGGAAAAAACCAAACTTATAAAATGCTGGCAGATGTGAAAAGTGTTTCACTATCTTTGAAAAACAGATTAGCATTTCTTATAATGTTAAACATGAGCTTATCATAACTGACAATCATATTGATAGGTATTTATCTAAGAGAATGAAAATTTTTGTCCACACAAATATTTGTGTGTGTTCATAGCAGTGTTCATTTTATTTAGATTAGCCACAAACTGGAAAGAACTCAAATCAACTGGTACATGAGTCAACAGATTGTGGCATATCTATACAATGGAACACTCTTAAGCAATACAAAACTTGACCCATACAAGAGACTGGATGAATCTCAAAAGCATCTAAGTGAAAGGAAGCAATACCCCAAAGACTACATGCTGTTTAATTTTATTTATTTATTTATTTATTTATTTATTTATTTATTTATAATTTAATCTTTATTGTATTTTTTCCATTACCATTTAGTCCCCTTACACCCCACTCCCCCAGCAATCACCATACTGTAGTCCATGTCCTTTTTCCTTTTTGCTCAATCCCTCCACCCTCCAGCCACTCCCCCCAGCTATCATCTTTCTCTCCATCTGAGTCTGTCCAAATTTTCCTTGTTAGTAAAGTTTTATATGAAATTAGATTAAAAAAACATATTGTAGTACAAAAAAAAAAGAGATCAGTGGGCCAGAGTGGGCATTGGGGATTGACTACAAAGCGGTAAACGTGTATTTTAGGGATAATAAAAATGTCTGTATCTTGTGCTGGTATTTGCATGACTTGCATATATTTGTCGAAACTCGTGAATCATACCCTTTAAAATCAGGAAGATTTATTGTATGTAGATTATATCTCAAAATATGATGAGTAAAGGAAAAAGAATTGCACACCAAATGAGTGGAAACCCTTCTATAATTATGGGATTCAGAACCTCTCAGCCTCTGTCAAAAGTGGGAAGCGTCTCGCCCAGGTAGGAGGCTGCCTCTGCACAGCCAGATCTCTCTGCTTCCTCAGCCAGGGTGCACGGCACAAGACTGGATACCTACTACTCCCCTCTCTCTCCATTGACACAATTCCATACTGAAGTAGGGAAACGTATTTCTCAGCCAGAATGCTGGCTGTTCTGGAGTCTGAGCAATGTGTTCTTGAGTTGTCCAAATTCCATACTACTCTAAGGCATATTATTTGAAAGTTGGAACAGAAAACAAATGAGCCATTTCTAAGTGTACACAACAGTTCTTCAGCTCACCTTCAAGTTCTGGCTAGCTAGTTTCTTCACTCTTCTCACATGTTTATTTTTTTTATGTTTTATTTGGGATATTTCCCTTGCTGCCTCCTAACTTTTCTTTCTTGCTTGATGTCTAGTCTTTCTTTCTTCTCATCTGGATCCTTACTGTCTCTTTGAATCCATCTCTAACCTTTCTTTCTGCTCTTAGATCCAGGAAAACAGGGCTTACATCTCAGGAGTCTCATGTTCTGGAGTGCCTTTCCAAAAATTGTCTGAGTACCATTATAGTGGCACTTAGTAATGGGGATCCACTGTGGTCGTGAGTGGGTGGAGAATCAGACTGCATCAAGACCTGTGTTTTTCCTTGTCTCTGTTTTTCCCTTTCAGCTTGTTCTATGGCCCTCTACGCCTGACTCTTGCTTGTGATATCCACCAGAAGACTCAAGGAGCTCCAGGACTCAACACCTCTGGAATCTTCCTGGACCCTCTGGCTGGGTCAGGAGGGTGGCCTGGCACATGGATTGTTCCCACTGGCTGTCACAGCATTTCTTTCATGAGATCATGAGGGACTGTGCTGCCAGAATAGGGCTGAAGGTTGATTTTAAGTGATTAGACACAGGACTTGTTGGGACACCAGGTTGACCCTGACGGATGCATCAGCTGTAGCCATGTCAGGGTCGCAGTCTGTCTAGGTCTGTCTACAGCATCCCATGCTGTCTACTGGTACCATGGAACAAGGGAGGAAGTGAACTAGGCCCAAATGTGCCTATCTCCTCCAAGGGTTTTCAGCGCTCTTGCTCACCTGTGCCAACTGGTTCTTCAAACTGATATTCTGCTTTGACTCAGATGGATATAGTTTCACCCTGTTTTCTCAGGTCTATTTCAGGCCATGTGGGCTTAGGGTTGCACCTTCCTCATTTATTCTGACCATGAGCCTCCCACCTGTTCTCCTGGTATAATGTGTGGAAGGCAGGGGTGGGCTGACAATTTGATGTCAAGTATACTTTAACTGCTGCCTAAATGTTAATTTTGCTGGTAGAGATAGAATAAGATCTTGGAGAAGAGGCTCAGTATTTTAAATTTCTTTTGCATTTTTCATCTCATCTAGTTCTGTTAGGCACTAGCATGATTTTATTGTTGAATAAGTCAATAGAATTCTCAATAAATCAAACATTTCATTCAGGGGATCAAATGCTTAACATTTCTTCTCTAAAAAAATTGAGCTATTAAATAACTTTGGCTTATTGCCTTGAGGTCAGCATTCCTGAAATAAAGAAAAGTAAAATATACATTATTTTGTTTCAGCAATTCCAGACAAATTCTGCTTTTGAAATTGAGTTCTAAGTCTGTTATGATGTCAAAGATTAAACCGTTTTTGCATGGTATTAAAGAGATGAAGTAAATGGACACAAGTTTCTTAAATGTAAAATAAGTTCCTCTTCCTTTTTTTGCAAATTCTTCTCTGAAAAGAAATACTTCTTATGGCATTATATTGATACTGACTGAAGCAATTTTTGACTTTCTTTCTCTGGTATGTGGTATGGTTTGAAAGGCTGATGTGATGTACTGTAATATGACATAAAAGTCATCATGAGATTTATGAAATTGACCAGAATTTTATTGCAGCCAGATTTTTCCTAACAATCTAAGCCTGACATCAGTTTAGATGATGAATCCACTCAATTTAAATTTCCTTTTAGCATACAGACAAACAAGTGGTAAAAATATCTGCCATTTGGAGTAGATAACTGATTTCAAATCTATCAAAATCCTATGTTAGCAGTAAAATTAAACCAAAAAATGTTTTGATTCTCTTTCTTTTTTAATCAACAAAGTCACTTGTGTATTTGATGGGAAATTTCTTTTGAAGTTATTTATATTTGTCAGAATAATATCTTTAAATTTGAATTTTGCAGAATAGAATAAAAAAAGCATATGAGTAAATAAAGAAGGAAAGTTTAGAAAAATATAATAATTACAGTAGAAAAATATATATAATGGGTTAAAAAATAAAACTAAACAAAAAATAAAAATTAAAAAAAACATTGAAAAAAATGGAGCAGACCAGAGACATAGGATAGAAAGGGACAAACAACTTATGTTTTATTTTATTCAAGTACTTGGAAGAGCTAAAATATAAATGCTTAAAGACTTTAAATATAAACACTTATTTTAAGAATAAAATGTTAAGTTTGAATCAAGACATTGAGAGCTAAGATTAGGCAAAGTTTAGTAAGATAGTGTTATTGAACATTTATTAAATTATCCAAATTCCTTTTTTAAATTTGGTAGCCCTTGCACTAATCTATCCTGAGAACTAGAGAGGATGTCATCAGGCAATTGGTAAGACAGAAATTCACAACCCCTGTTGTAGATACTTGTTTTAAGGAAGTGATTTTAGGTTTCGCTTTTGTAAAATTGGGGAGAATCGTGAGAACTAACAAAGTTGTGTATGCATTTTGTACAGTACAGAGTCTTTGAGACTTCCCAGAGGTCTGGGGGCATAATGTCAGCATCAGCATGTGACTCTCACTTTCTGAGGGTTCAAATCAGGTGGAGTTAAGACAAACTATGCATGTGTTTGTGCACACACACACGTGAATGTTAGCATGTTTAAGATGCATGGCCAAATGATTCAATTCCAACTTACAATTGGGGTATAGGCAAGCACAAGAGTAAGTAGTGATGAGAGAGGTGAGTATTATAGTACCGGCGGATAACATCAACAAACTTGGAGCCTTCTTTAGCAAATACATCCATTGACAATTGAATGACTTTAGCAATATTATTAGAGGTGGGGTCCATGGGTACCAACAAGGCGATTTGGCTTGCACTCTGACTTCTAAAGCATATTTTGATCTGGAAGTATAGTGAGAAATACCAATTAAGGAAATGTTCTCTCTGATGACTCTGATATGGAGGGGCAGGTACCTGGAAGAGTAAAATTTGGGCATGCGAGCAACTCTATCTTGGAACCCTCCTCCCCTCATTTTCTTCAAACCTTGTTACTTAAGCAGGTAGGAATGTCATACTGAATCCATATTCTCAAAAGAGTAAATAAAAGAAGTGAGGGAGAGCAAAACCTGAACCCAACAAATGCCTTTAAAATTTAAACTCTGTGGGACATCCTATCAACAAAATAAATTAAGCGTTATTGGCTTGTGCTTTGCGGCTATTTTCACAGCTCTGATAAATGTAGCCTGGAAGACTTGACCACTACCTGCAGTCAAGTTGTCATCATTTGCAGATGTAAAATGTCTCAGCTGCAACTCCACTGCTCATTACACACTCGCTACCTTGGCGACTGTTTGAACCATTGAGAGAACAGCATAAGAGTTCTTGAGAGCTGAGAAATTCAAATACCAATGAACAAGACACTTTAGGCTCTGTGAGAAAAGTTTGAAAAAAACTGCATTTGCCTGTTAATCTCAAGATAAAAAGCATGATAAAAATTGCAGAGACAAGTCCTTAGCCATAGGGAAGTTCTGCACTGGAAGTCAGTGGGAACTAACAGAGCCGTGACAGCAGTCTTGGGTCAGGGGCAGAAACTAGACGCAGTTCCTATCTTGGGGCCCACTCACTAGGAAGGTGAATATAACAGCTAGGTAATTAGTTGAAAGGCTAACTTTAATAGACTAAAATTAGTCTAAAAGATAATTTCCTGGCTTCTTCTTCTGAATGGACTAGAATTGAATGTATTGACTATTAACTTAATGGATTGAAATGATCGAATGGTAGAAATCGATAAAGTTAGCAGTGAAATAATGCATAGGTTTGCACTGCAACTTGGGTATTCTAATAGTTTAATTAAGCTTTTCTAGTTTTCCCAATCTTGAGGAGTGGGGACCTTTCATATAAAAGTATTTAAAAATATCTAAAGGTTAGTTTTAAATAGTATTAAAAGCAATAGGGAGTGGCAGTATTGTCTTTAAAAATTGTTTTATGGTAACAAATTTTGAACCATATTTTTATTATACACTTTTTCATGTAAAATTTCATTGATATCTCACACATGCCTTTAAATATCATAAAAGTGTATTAAAAGATAAGCTTATCATATTACAAAACTACTTTTTATTCATCTACCAAAGTGCAATACTTATTTTCTCATATTTGGCACATGTGTTTTATTGCCTGTGACAAAGACAAAGACACTCCTGTTTTCTTCTTATGTCACATGTCACAGAGTTCGCTAAGGACCAACATCAGTTTCTTGCACATCAAAAGTTTCAATTCATGTCACTAAGATGTACTTATGTGTGCTTTTTATTATTAGGCTTTGTTCCAAATTCCAATGTGTTCTCTCAAGAGCTAGGTTGAGACCTGGCTGGTGTGGCTCAGTGGATTGAGTGTTGGCCCCCAAACCAGGGGGTTGTCGGTTCGATCCCCAGTCAGGGCACATGCCTGAGTTGTAGGCCGGGTCCCTGGTGGAGGATGTGGGAGAGGCAACCACACATTGATATATCTCTCCGTCTCTTTCTACCTCCCTTCCCCTCTCTCTAAAAATAAATAAAATATTTTTAAAAATTGGCTTAAAAAATGGCTTTTCTTGAAGTAGATTGACCGAAGGCCTCTAACAAACAACACTGAGGAGCATCCTTGTCCCTTTTAGCCAGACCCAGTCTCAACATCAGTGCCTCCAGATCTTACCACATGAATCGTGAGGGGAGTAGAGCCCTCAGGAAAAGTCCTTCAAGGAAAATGAGGGGGGAAAGAGCATTCCCCTAGCTAGAGTGCAAAACAAAAAGATGATATTGTCCAATTTAGGCCTTGTAAGAAGGGTTCCCCACAGCACTCAAGCAAGAGGCTCCCACCTGCCACTGCGATCAGGAGTATGGGGTCGGATGGGGTGGAGTAGAGAGAGGTAGGCATCTATCTGCAGGAGGCCTCACTTGTTGGCCTGCTAACGAACACTCCAAAACTCTGAAAAGGGTTGGAATGTTCCAAGCCTGACTCCGTAAGCATTTTTTGAGAAGCATTGTTAGGATCCAGTGTTCCTCAGACTAAAAATGTTCATCCTCCAATTAGGTCATTTGTGAACATGAAGTCAGAAAACCCTTAGGCTGGCAGAGGGCAATGAAGGTAGCATTTCCAAATTAATACACTTAAGACTTGGAAACTTTCAATTTTACTTTAAATCCATAATCAGCTCACTGCACCTCAAATGTATCATTCTAAATAGAGTCCAAAGCACCCAAGTACATAGGAGAATTATTTAAAAATAACATTGTATCTATGACGTTATCATCATATAGTGTTAAATTTTCTACTAAGTGAATATCTCTATGCTTCATGGATGTGTCTCTATATCTCTGATCAAGTCTAAATTTAATTTTAACATTATTTTCTATATATTTCTATATAAATAAATGGAATAATAAGTGTTTATTGATATGAATGACTACATGTTAACTACATCTCAGATATAGGTTCAAGAGACTTCCCTATAGCAATTGAAACAATTACTCTTAAGAAGAATTTGTTGGAGCAAGTGAAATAATTTTACATGATAGTATTATTCAAATTTTAAGTAAGAGCTGTATTAAGACCTACATGTTTATCTATATGTTTGTACCTATATTGATATCAACTTTGATATTATTAATTATACAGCTGTATGCAGAAAAGAATAATACCGGAAAAAAATGCAAATAATAATAGTAATATTTTGAAGTGGTAAAATAATGGGTGATTTTAATTTCTGTTATACTTTTGTGTACTTTCTGTATTGTTTTCAATAAAGATAAGCTATCTTTATAATTACAATAAAAACAGTATTATAATAGAATTTTCTTACGAAAAAGTTTCTCACATTTGATTTTAATTGTTTTCTATGTAACTGAGATAGAAGTAGAAATTTGTCCTTCTGGATATAAATAGAAGTGAACTTTTCCCTTTTCCATTCCCCATTTCTTTGGAATTTTACACTTTTTGTTGGATCAACAGGAAAATTATTTCCTTGAACTATACAGACTAATGGTACGAGACACAAACAACACTGAAGACTTCTTATTTCTGACCCATCTGTAGATAGACATGTGATTTGACTTATGAGGTAAGGGTGTCCCAGTGTGGTAGTAATCATCAACATGAAAGATATTTTATAACATTCCACAGTATTCACTGTCCAAAAAGATAGGAAACCTAATATTCCACTTTGTCTTTGCCAATAAGTTAATTTAAAAGGCTCATCCTTGATTGAGGATTTCTGAGAATCTAGTAAAGGATAATGACCTACTTATACTGTAATGCTATAGGATGTTACACTAATATATTGAAATAAGCTTAATTTCTTTGTAGCATAATAATATTCATTGAAAGGCATTTATAATGGGTATCTACAAAGCATATTTGTATATATATAATTTAATAACACACTACCATAATGTCCCATGTATAGCATCTTACTTTGTAAAATTAATTTATTCTCTGATTTGAACAGTTATTAAACTGTAGATGAAAACTAGTTTATCAACTTCTTTAAAAATTACTGTAAGAATATCTGTATTTATAAAAAGTGATATTGTCTTAAAAAAATTCTTTTGTGGTTAGCTAATCAACTTTCTTCTTTTTACCAAAAGGTGGTGATACATCACAGTCTGATTTTTTTAAAGGATACCGAAGAGCAGGGGCCAACCACCTCTGCCACAAACTTAGTGTAGATGTGCCCCAGAGAAAGAAACAGCTCTGCGTTATACCTCCCGCTGCTTCTTCTGCCTTAGAAAAAATGTTCAATCTTTTCTCACAGAATAAATGTAATTTCAGTGCATCTCAATAAAAAAGAGGAAGGCACCTGACTCGGATTAAAAAAAATCACAATTTTGCTATTTAAAAATACTGTTCTTGATGTTTAACTGTTTTTCAGAAGGCTCTATACATACACACATAAGTCTATAATTTTAGAGAGGGGGAGGGAAATTAGAGATGAGGAGAGGGAGTACAAACATTAGTCTAGGCCAAAAGCTAGTTGGCCAACTCAGGAGGAAGGGGAAGAATTCAACTGGAAATTCTTGAGAAGAAAAAATGAAAACTATTTTAAAACTTTAAAGAAGGTTTCATTTAGAGTTTCCTTTGGATATTGTAGGCTTAATGAGCCTCTAGTTATATTCAAGCTACCCATAGCCAAAAGCAATGAGAGAGTTGGATAAATAGCTGGCAATGATTAGGCCAGGAGAATACAATGTTAATAATTATTAAATCTGTAGTCCAGAAACCTGTTATTCTAGATGGGGGAATAAGATGAACATGTGAACAGTGACCCCATTCCAGTGGGTTTTGGAGTTCTAAGCCAATAAAATAGGTTGTGACATATCTGTGGCAAGACCTAAAGGTCTTGAAACATCTTAGAATTAACAAAGGGAAGCCAAATATCTTTCTTCAAAAGAAATTGTTTACTGCCTTTGAGGACATGAGACCAAATGACTTCTGCTCTTTTTTCCCCCAGAAAGACCTGTAATGTTTATAGTATCTAATAACACCCATTACATCATTATACTGCTTCTTGGATGGTTTGTGAAAGGAGAAGAGAATGTTTCTAGCAGATCCTGAGAGCTGCTTTAAAAAATGCAATCCTTTGATAAAGCAATGGATTTCAAAAATTAAAATTGCGTAATATGTAATGTGGGTGTATTTGTGACTATACTGCGATGGGTACGTTTTGTTCACCCCTCCCGTCGCTTCTCCACTTTCCATCATGCCCCAGGGGAGAGGTCCTGCCTCAACAGGCTGCCTTGCCATCTGATCTGTCGCTTACTATGGTGGTGATTTGAGCTACATGCGCTCCAGCTTTTTCCCTTCATCCACCGATGGACACGTAGGTCGTTTCAATATCTCGGCTGTTGTGAATAATGCTGCGATGAACATGGGGTACAGATTATTGTGTGATATCCTGTTTTCATTTCCTTTGGAATATACCCAGAAGTGGGATTGCTTGATTACATGGCAGCTCTTTTTTAATTTTCAAGGGATCTGCATACTGTTTTCCATCACTTCTTCGTTCCTGAAATACTTTTCTCTCTTGAATCCCATGAACAGTTATGTTCTACTATCCTGCCTGTACCACTGTACCATCTTTCTCAGCTTAGTTTATTGGGTTATTTTCCTCTTTCCAACTCAAAAATTTGGCATTTTCACACTGTATCTCTTGTCTTTTTTTTTCCCTAGTTAGTAATACCTTCCCCCAGGTATTTAAGCATTAACTTTCTTTGAATACTTTTAAATTTGCATCTACAGACTTCTCAACTCTAGATGTGTCTCATAGGTAATTCACACTTAGTTTGTTGGAAAAGTGAATAACAGAAACAAACTTCTTATTGCACGTGCCATGTGCCAGTCACTGCTGTCAGTGCTTCGCATACACTGACTCATAATCCTCACAGTAATCTTCTTAAGCATGTCTTATACAAAGATAATAAGTTCGAAACTGAGTAATTTGTCCAAGAGCAGAAAGTAAGTATGGGGCAGAGAAAGCTTTTAACTCAGTTAGGTTCTAGAAGTCGTGCTCATTAACTATCGGACTCTGTAATCTTTTTGCTGAAAATTGTCTTTTCCTCTCCCTCCATGTGGGAAGTTAGCACTTTTCAACTTTAGGAACGAGCCTAAATTCTACCTGTTCAGAGAGACTGTCCTGGATCAGTTTGTCTAGCAGCCCCTGTCTACCTATCCTCAGCCTAAGCTTCCTCTTTACTTCCTTGAGATTATGTATGAAAAGCTGTAACTCAACGCAATCACGCATCACTCTTGTCAGACACCATGGATTGTTTTGCTCAGCACCCACACTAATCTCTTTCCGGTGTGCCTTCCTGTACCGCAGAGGTGAACGTCACAAAATCTACTTGTCTAAGGTCACTTCGCAGCTGGGTTTTTCCAAGTGATTTAATTTTCACCATTCGAAAGCTTTCTCGGGAGGGATTAATTTGTAATTAAGTTACGTGGGAAGGGACAGAGGACTCGAGGAACAATGTTGCTCAGATTATGGCGGAAAAGGCACAGTTCTAGAGTTTTTTCAGGTGTGGCAGAGATGCCAGACAGGACAGCTCCTGGCTGTCATGGAAGCAGTGTTTCTAGAGCTGTCAGCAGTCGTGGAAGCTTCCTGACAATGTGCTTCCCTGACTGTGGTTAGTGAAGGCTGCAGCTTCCCAGTCAGCTCAGCTCTGCAGTGTGACTTAAGTGTGGAAACAATTGAGAGTCTGTTTCTTCCATTCTCCAAGTGATTTTGTGAACTGTTTATATGCTTATTAAATCTCTTTGTGCTTAAGGCAGCTTCAGTGGCCTCTGTTTGTAACTAAGAACAATGATCAGCACATCTAATAATTTTTGTGTCTGCCTTATTGCTAGACTATGTGTATTTTAAGAGAAATTAACCTTTTAATGTCAATTACAGAATTCCCAATGTCAAGTATAGCTTAGTTTGTAGTAGTTATTAATATATAATATTTGAATTTCATGACATAAATTTTAGAAATGTTTAGTTTCTTCTGCAATGATAGAAATAGTCTTGGAATACTCTCTTAATAACTTCCTGTAAGCCTACTATGTTATTTCTTTCAATATATTATCTCTTATTCCAGCTTTGTTCTAGAATATGATATATTTAGGGGATTGAGATCATTGAATAGGTATCAGATATTTAGTGTCCCTAAATTTGCCATGTTTTCTCTTGCTTCTGCTCATTTTTGGAATACCTGGTGCTCCACTATTCTACTGAGCAGACTCCTATGCATTTTTCAAGAGCAAACAATTATTTTCTCAGAGAGGTCTTTTCTGTACTTTCCCAAATAATTAATTACATTTAATTTATGTTCTTAAGATACTTCATATGTATTTAATTATAGATTTTCTAGAATAATAGATACATTTTATTATTCTGAGTCATGTCATAATTAGTAGGTAAAGTATATGGGTGAAGAATGTTAAAATGCCACAATGTTTCTAAAAATGTGCTATAAAGTCACATATGAGTTATCTTTAAAATTCATGCAGGAACAGAGAAAAATTATTGCTCAATTTCACTTATTTCTATTCTCTGAGAGGTATAGGCTTCCAGTTTATTCTATTTAGCTTTTTTTCTCAGGACTTACTTGCCTTACACATGACCTGACTTCTTCAGGCCCTGGAAGGAATGGCCAGGAAGCCCTAGGAAGCCACATGCTAATTTGTGTGGTTGACTTGAAGAGTAGAAGTTTCCCTCAGGGTCGTTCCTCTGAAAATTAGGGGATAATTCAGTTTGGAAGTATTTCACTCCTGGATACAAACACTAAAATACTATCCTCAAACAAATAAATGAATCATTTTTACTTCCCTTTTTCCTTTTAAATGAATTATAACCACTTTGAAAATCATGCTGTATTACAATTATCCCCAAATAACGATTCCTCTGATCATTTGAAGAATTTTCATTTATAGTATGAAATATATTAGGTGCTAATATTCAAGCAATATAAATGTTTATTATTTCTAATATTTTCAGCTTTCATCCTTAGAGGCTTTTATTAGCACATATTAGAGAGCAGGTATTTTGAATATTTTACTTGAAACATTTAGCACTTGTAACATTAGTGCCATATCTCTTCACTGATTTTTATTTTATTTTTGTTAATAAACCAAAATCTAAATAAAAATAAAAATAAAATAAAAAGTTAAGGAAGTAATATTTATAATAGTAAACCTAAGCCAGATGTGGAACCATGCTTTTCCAGATTAAACATTTACTGCATTGGCAGGAAAAGGCTTTCTTCCTCATTCATTCAAATAAGTTTTGTTTGAATGGATTCTAATTTCTTATTCCTTTACTGTTTTTACCATCTTTCTGTTGCTTTGTTTACCTAACAGTGGTTTTTCCTTACCACTGCCTTTCACAATTCTGCACAGCTGCTTCCCAGATGAGCTAAATAGCTCATTTTCATCTTTACACAAGTTTAAACTATGGGCTAATCCTATATGGCTTTCACAGAAACAGTGACTGAAATCTCTTTGTGACAGTTTCCATTGCAACAATTTTTTAAAGGGACTATTCAAGGGAACTTGACTATAGAAAAACATCAAATATCTTTAACTGGTTCTGCACCCTTAAAAATCACATGTATTCTTTGAAAACTAATGGGGCAAGGCCTAGATTTATGAAGAACATAATGTAAGTATTCAGAAAATAAAGAAAAAACAGGCTTTTCCAGAAAATTGAGAAAGTTTCTAATTTTGTTCTTATCTACTAAAGGCTGGTTAACCAACTTCTACAGAGTACTTCACTCAAATGCCTTTAAAATGGATTTATTCAACATGTTTGAAGAACCAAGGCAATGATTCTTGTTTAATAAACTTATTTCATGTATTCGCACATGAAATGAAAAGATTCAAAGAGATTTCCCAATTCAGAGTTATTTCAGTTAACTTCAAGCCCTCCTTCTCTCCTTCCCTCCCTTTCTTTTTTCCTTCCGTCTGTGTTCCTGTCTTACTTCTCCTTCCCTTTCTTGTCCTCTTTCTCCTTTTGTTTCCCTTCCCTTTCCTTTCCATGTTCATTTTCTACACTTTTGGACAGTGCATCATAGTCAAAAGCATCCTGGATACTTTGTAATTTGAACAAGAACATCCCATAGGTTTGATATTGCAGCTTCTACTGAGATGGATAATAATGGATAGAGATTGTAGGAACTAATGGGAAGGTAGGTTGGCGTTTCTAATAACTTGCATTTTCATGTTGAACTTGTTCACTGCTTTCTTTATTTGAAAGTGAAAGAGGGAAACGAGAGGCTGAATTCTCCATTATGACTAAGAAGCTAAACTTATTAAGAAAGTACCATTATTCTCTTTATTACGTTTTGGCAAAGAGGTGGATGTGCATATTGCCAGATTGTAAGGTGTGTTCATGAATCAGAATTACACAGCTTGAGGGCATATATGGTTCATACATTCTTTAAAAAGTGATTATATAAAAAATTAGTAAAAATCAAATATAAATATTGATAGAAAGTAAACATGCCACCTGTGAAAAACATTTCTATGGGATTTTTAGATTCATGTCACAGACAAGTTAACTTTCTGTTGTGCCTTCGTAAATTTATGGGTGATTGAACATAAATGACTCAGAATATTAATGTCAACAAACTTTGACTATATTTGTGTATGTGTGTAAAAGTTTGAACATGTACCTTGTACTGTTATTTCATAGTCAAATAACATCTAATTCTGCTAATGTGAGAAAATCAGAAAATTAATTAATTATATTAATTGTCCCTGAATTCAAATGCTCAGGAAAATTACAGTTAGATTTGACTACTTTAGTTGAGTGTGTTTGGGACTATGTGTGAGATCTTTCCTGGATCTTCTCACAGAAATAGACCAGAGTAACACATACTTAAACTGGGGTTTCTGTTTCATTCATCCTCAAGTTTAGCCATGAAACAAATTGAGAGATCATCAAATTAAACTTAGTTATTCAGTTTTTTCAAATGACCAATTTTACTCCTAAAAGTAGACATAGAAAAAATGTAAAATAGCACACAGATTATTCTCTTTACAATAAAATCTTTAAGATCAATTTAAGTTTCCAAATTGTTGTTCTGGTTTTGAAATTCTTTAAAATGTTATAGTATTAAAATTTTGTAATATTTCAAAATAAAACCAGGTGTTGTTTGAAGGAACTGGTCTTGTATTGTTTTATTCAATTACATAAATTAGTAAAAATGGAATTAAGTTAATTTTATAAGTAACTTGGCAGTTGAAGTTCTGAAGTTTAAGCATAAGCTCTTGCATCCCAATGTACTGCCCAATGCAATCTTTTTATGCAAGAAACTAGAACCAAGTGGGCATGTGATAATATAAAAACAATTATTTCATACTAAAGCAGAATGAAATTCTGAGACTCTATACATATCACACTATATATAAACTCTGTGTATTTATGAAAAAATAAAAGCTTATACCAAATTATAATTATTTTGTAAATTCTTAATGTAGTAAGATGGATTTTGATGTGAAGAATTCATACAGATGTTCTAATGTTAGCTGACAGTTCAAAATCCAGTGACTATTTTCTCCTACTATCAAAACAAATTTTGTGAATCAATGGCAAATGTTCAGACTTAGAATATAATATAATAATAGGGCTTTATAATAATATTAGTGTAGTTTTTAAAATATCTTTTCAATAGTATCTTTAAAAAGAAAGTAAAGCAAAATAAAGGGACTTGAGTTATATGTACAAGTAGATAAATACACAGATGCTGGAATGTTAAGAATCTGCACTAGAAATTAGAAGCCCTAGGACCTAGTCCCACTTCTGTTACATCTATCCTTTCCTCCTAAAGCAAGCCTTTATTATTTTCTTCTATTTGTGAGATTTACACTCAAGCACCTTTAGATTTCTAGATTGGTCAATTATCACTAGATTTCTGGTGCTCCTTAAATTATGAATTTTGGACTTTTGAACAGAATTTACCTGAAATTTATTGGCTAATATGTTTTCCAGGAATAGAAACTGATACTACCTGCTACTCTGGAGAGCAAGATGAGTTCCCTAAAATGTCATGTTACTTTGCTTTTTTCATTCTGTGGTGGCCGCAGATAAGATATCTGTAGAAAGATAATCTTGGTACATTCATGCTTATTTTATTAACCCAAATGAGATGATCTTTATATAGCTGAGACAGGAAAAGTATAGAAGGTGAAGATATTTATCTGATGTATTTAAATTTCTTCTTGATACATACAAAAATAAATTTTTAGGGGAAATAATGGGTTTGGCATTTTGTGGGATGGCCTGTGAAAATTAACTGGCAGTTTCTTTAGGAAAATGGTTTTGAGTTCTAAACAACAAACAAGTAAGATTTTGGCATATTTATTTGTACATTAGAAGTTGTTTATAATTCATGATAGTTCTACATCAGGGGTGTCAAACTCATTTTCACTGGGGGTCACATCAACCTCACAGTGACCTTCAAAGGGCCAAATGTAATTTTAGGATTGTATAAATGTAACTACTCCTTAACTGTTAAGGAGTTGAAATTACATTCATGAAATTATATTATAGTATAAAGTCTTCACTATAACTTTAACCCTATTCAAATTTTGTTATAACAAATAAATTCTTGTGGCATTGTCTCCTCTTCAAGCCATTCCCCCACAGAGAGCCACAAAACAGTGAAGTGGGTTGCTCAGCCCTGGCAATTACCTAAGGTTCTACCCCACACAGTTTATAGGTACCTTTTCTACAATAGGCCCTGCTACTAAGACAGAGAGTAAAAGCAGATCTACCTAATACACAGAAATAAACACAGGGTGGCTGCCAAATTGAAGAGGCAAAATAATATGGCCCAAATAAAAGAAAAGAACAAAACCCCAGAAAAAGAACTAAATGAAACAGAGATAGTCAACCTATCAGATGCAGAGTTCAAAACACTGGTTATCAGGATGCTCAAAGAACCTGTTGAGTATGGCAATGGCATATAAAAGCCCTGGGCAGAAATGAAGGTTACATTAAGTGAAATAAAGAAAAATCTACAAGGAACAAATAGTGGAGGGATGAAGCTGATATTCAAATCATTGATTTGGAACATAAGAAATATACATTCACCAGAACAGCAAGAAGAAAAAAGAATTGCAAAAAAGAAGGATAGGCCAAATCATAGGAATGCCAGACAGAGAAGAAGAATAGCAAGAAATTGAAAATTTATTTGAAAAATAATGAAAGAAAACTTTCCTAATTTGGTGAAGGAAATGGGCATACAAGTCCAGGATGCTCAGACTCCTAAACAAGTTTGACCCAAAGAGGACCACACCAAGACACATCATAATTAAAATGCCAAAGGTTAAAGAAAAAGAGAGACTCTTAAAAGCAGCAAGAGAAAACAGGGTTACCTACAAAGGAGTTCCCATAAGACTGCCAGCTGATTTCTCAAGAGAAACTTTGCAGGCTAGAAGTGACTGGCAAGAAGTATTCAAAGTGATGAAAAACAAGAACCTACAACCTAGATTATTTTATCCAGCAAAGCTATTTAGAATGAAAGGGCAGATAAGTGCTTCCAGGCAAGGTAAAGCTAAAGGACTTCAATATCACCAAGCCCTTATTATAAGAAATGTTAAAGAGACTTATTTAAGAAAAAGAAGAAGATAAAAACTATGAACATTAAAAGGGCAATAAATTCACACCTACTAACAACTGAATCTAAAAAACAAACTAACCAAACAAATAGAACAGGAACAGAATCATTGATATGGAGATCATCTGGAGGGTTATCAGCTGGGAAGGGGAAGGGGGAGAATGGGGGAAAGGTGCAGGGATTAAGAAGCATAACTGGTAGATACAAAATAGACAGAGGATGTTAAGAATAGTATAGTGAATGGAAAAGCCAAAGATCTTATATGTTCATGTCCAAAGATCACAAACCATGGACATGAACTAAAGTGGGAAATGCTGGAGGGAAGGGGGCATTGGGCTGTGGGGAGCAAAGGGAAAAAAATGGGACAATTGTAATTGCATAATCAATAAAATATGCTAAAAAACAAATTCACTCATAAAAAGAGTGAAATCTTACAATTTGAGACAGCATAGATGGACCCAGATGACATTATGCTAAGTGAAATAAATCAGACAAAGACAAATACCACATGATTTTATTTGTATGTGAAATCTGAAGAGCAAAATAAACAAACAAAATAGAAACAGACTCATAGATACAGACATCGCACTGCTGGTTGCCAGAAGGGAGGGAATTTGAGGGACTGGGTGAAAATGGTGAAGGGATTAAGTACAAATTGTTAGTTATGAAATAGTCTTGGGTATGGAAAGTACAGCATAGTATAGTAACTGTATGGTGCCAGTTGGATGTTGGAATATTAGGGGGAATACCATATAAAGTATATGATTATCTAACAACTATGCTGTACACCTGACACTAAAACAAAATAATATTGAATGTAAACTGTGATTGAACAATAGAATTTAAATAAATAAATAACTCTTAAAAAACATGTTAAGGACATGACCAAGAAAAAATATCTTGTTGGAAAGTGGGGGTGGGTGGGTTGGCTAATTAGGTGATGATTCACAAAACCAGCTATCAAATATATTTTGAGAATACTTAAGAAAATCTGAATATGAGCTAGATGTTACATGAGAATTAGAAATAATTATTGATTTCCTTATGTATAATATCAGTGATGTTATATTAGAGGATGGTCTTATTCCTATGAAATTCATGATAAAATATTTACAGGTGAAATCTGCAAGCTACTTCAAAATGGCACACACAAACACAAACATACACACCAACATACTTTGTAGAACTCAAGCTAATTTGGAAAACATTAACAATTATGTAGTCTGGGTTGTAAGTATATTGGTATTTAATTTACTATTCTTAGAGGTTTTTCAAAAAATTTTAAATTTTATAAGAAAAAGTTGGGAAAGTTGCACAATTTGAATACCACTCGATAGTATACTTAAAATGGCAAATTTTTTAAATGTTGGAAAAAATATTGTGTAAGGAATAATCCTATCTTAACCACAGTAAGTACAGTGAATAAACTAGAGGTTATCTCAGAACTCTAATTATTCACTTAAGGTTTACTCAGAGACATAGTCTTCAGGAAAACACATCCTAGACAATTAAAGAGGCTATCAGGTAATTGTTCTGGGAGCCTGAATTTTTAAAAAAGCAATTAACTAAATAGGGCTTGGATAAAATTCTACCATAGAATAATGCAGATAGATATTTCAGTAAAACTTTAGGAGGTATTATTGTTTCTAGTATATCTGGGTTTTATAGAGAGGCAGGAAAGTTCCCTCTAAATAGACCTTTTGAGGCCTCTCTTCTTAATCCTTGAGTTATCCATGAAAGATGTCATTTAATGTTTAGATTGGGATAAAAAGAAACTAAATGAGATAAGTATTGTAAGGTTAAATTTATTTGTCAAAGAATTCCAAGTAAATATTACAAAATTATGTGACCCACAGTTCAGAGGGTATGAATAGATTCTAAAAGTATTCTGGGACATAACTGAGGTTCAGTCAGGGCCAATTTCTTCCTAAAGACTTTCAGGCTGAAGCCACAATTAAAGGGCACTTTCAGTTCCGACCAGAGCTCTTCCACACGCAAAGCTGTGGGACACTGTAATTCTTACTCAGAGTGACTGAAAATAAAAGCCTAGTTAAGTACAAAGGGCTGCTTTCTGCCAAGCTCAATGAAAGGAGGAAGTGGCCAGGGTGGGTACAGGATGGCTGCAATTCCCCAGTCTTAACTATGGACAGCAGGATTGCTCAAAGTTCTGAAAAACAACCCCAAATTGGGTCTCGTAAAGAAATATGCTAACTGACAACGACTAGACATGGATATGAAACTAAAGGGGAAAATAATATTTTTTCATGACAAAATTCTAAAGTGGATCATATATTTATAAAAAAAGGTTACAGCATTTGGGGTTCCACAGGTCTTTACTTGATCTTTTATTTCTAGTTGTGAGTGCAAATGTGTCTCTGTGTAACTTTGGTTAAGCCAATTAACACCTGTGTGATACACTTGTTAAAATGTGAAAAAGATCCCTAACCATAAGGCTGTTGTAAAGAGTAAGTGAAATTATATATATATACGTATATATATATACATACACACGTATATGTGTGTATGTATATATGTGTGTGTGTGTATATATGTAATTAAGCACAATGCCTTGTGTACAAGAAGTGCTGAATTAATTTTTATCATAATCATAATCATCTCAGACTCTGACTCAGTCCAGCTTTGTTAACTAGTGATATGGAGCAAACTGACAGAGGCCAAGGCTGAAATTAAACCCACTCAGAGTGGTCGAGCAAGGGAGATAATGACGAGATAATTTGCCATAATGTTAGCAAATAAGACTTTTAAAATCTAAGACAGTAATTTAGACCAGAAGTCACAAACCCAAAAGTCTAGAAGAATTTGATAGGTACCATGCATGGAAGAGTGGCTTGCAGGTGATGGTGCAGCAGCTGGTACTTGTGAGTGGTCAATCTATGTTCATCTCGTGAGAACAAGTCCCATCCAGAGAAGCAGATGCTGTTAATTCTAGATCATGATTGTGATGAGAAATGAAGGCCCAGTGTAGTTTTTAAAAGAATCTGCAAGTCAATAATATTTATATGATATCTCCTGTTTCTAAAACATTGAAAAATTGTTGAGTACATCGTATAGGCCAAATAAAACATGTCTGCAGCCAGATCCTACTCACTGGTGATCTTGGATTTATGGCTTCTTACATCATGTGTGTCTAAGATCATCATTGGTCCTAAAGATTGGGATGGGATTAAACCTCTGGACTGGGGACGCATAGGCCAAAAAAGTGATCTCTCTTTTTTCAGAGAAAGAGAGAGAGAATGAGAGAGAGAGAGAGGGAGACAGAGAGACAGAGAGAAAGAATGTGAGCCATACATATCATTTTGAATTTTCTAATAGCCACATTAAAAGTGAAAAGGTAGATGAAAATAATTTTAATTATATATTTCATTTAACCTAGCATATCTGAAATATTTAACATGCAATTAATATGAATTTATTAATTATATATTTTATATTTTTAATGATGTCTTCAAAATCAGTACATATTTTACACTTATAGCACACCTTAATTCAGGGTTAGTTACATTCACTTAGTCACATTCAAAGTGCTCAATAGCTATATGTGACTAGGATCCCTCCTACTGGACAGTACAGTGAGCTTCTCAAACTTTAATATTTCAATATGCATATTGAAACTTAGGGGATTGTGTTATAAATGCTGGTTGTGTTCACTGGTTGGGACAGAGCCTGATATGCTTCATTTCTTCTGGGATTTCAAGCGGTAAAGCATCTTTTCACCCAAAGCTTCCCTCCTCTTTCAAATTCAGCAAATATCTGTTGAAGAGACTAACCTGATATTCTAATGGTTAGTCAGTCATCATGTTTAGACATGGAATGATAATAATAACTTTAAAATAAGTAATATTTTCTATACCACTTGCAGAAAAACTAACTTTATTTACTCCTTAAAAAATACACATGGGAATATGCCAATGTTGCCAGATGCTTTCACAAGAATGCACTAGATAACAAGCACAGGATATAGGACAAGCACAGCTTTATAATTCTAGCCTCATAGGTTTGGCATGTTAAGTATTTTAATAAAACAGACAATAGGACTGAGGGGGAAATTTGACAATAATACTTCTCAGAGCTTTAGGATTAAGGGGCATTCTTTGGTCAAGGGTATGAATATTTCATGGACTTTCTCAGCAGAAACAAAAAGGGAACTTTTTTATTTTCTCCTGATCATTCTATTTGGGGAATGGATAGAGCTCTATAGGCAGATTTAGATATTTGTTCAAAAATATATAAATATAGAAATTTAAGTGTCTGAATGTGGGGTAGAATATAACTCGAGGATTTTATATAGTGTACTCTTTCTCAGGGTACAAAAGTTTTAAGCCCAAAATAGTGTCCTGGAGTGAGCAGTGAATTCCAATTTCTAAGAACTTGGTATTCATCCTTTTGCTTGAGAGCTTTTAGCAAGTGCTTTACCCTATGTTCTCCTCCCTCAGATGACAGGAACAATGACTGCTGGACTCACTTCATGAAGTTGTTACAGAAAAGTATAAAGGAGCTTGGTAAATTGTAACATGCTATTATGAGTTATGTACAAGTATGCTGAGAGGAAGGTACTGAATCTTAAACAGGGTCCAAATGGAGTCTGAACTGACAGGATGATCAAGTGCTCAGAGCCCTCTCTATTGCTGCATTCCCTAATAGTGGTGACTGTCTGTTGATATTTCTATTTTCCAAGTAAAAATGCAAGACAGGATTCTAATCACAAGAGTAATGTCCCTTCCTACACAGGAGAAAATAGCATGTAAAATGGTAAGTAAATAAGAGACCTTATGAAAACTTGTAAGGTTTTTTTTCATCCTAATTGAACCAAATATGAAACTACATATATCAAAGATATTTTTCCCTTAGCAACAACTGTTTAAGTCATTTATTGGCATGAAATCTCTTGTGTGAAAAAATCTGAAGTTTAATTCTGTTAGTTCACTTAAATTAAACTCAGTAAAAAACTATCTAGTAAAAAAAAAAAAACTATCTAGTGGGATCATTGGAATAGAATGAACTTCGTTTAAAAAGTCATGCATTATGTGGCACTGAGGACAAAAAAACCCCACAAAATAATAAAACTCCCTAATGGAGAAAATCATAAAATATCATAAAAGATATTTAAGAAGACATAAATAAATATAAATAAATGAATGGAAGGCAATATTATAAAGATGTCACAACTTGAAAGCAATTCCAATCAAAATTATAATTTTTTGTATGTGAACTTTATCAGTTGGCTCTAAAATTTATCTAAAAATGACAAACATAGCATAGATACTCCTGAAGAAGGAAAACAAGTTAAATAAATTGTCTTTTCTTTATATCAAGAATTATTGTGACAACAAAGCAAATAAGCAAGATGCTGTTATTTCTGAGAGGAACTAATAAAACAAAAGAGTAAAGCCAGAAGAAGCAAACCAAAACATATAGAATTAAGTTCTGACACAAATGGTATTGCAGACGTGCGGAAGGAGACAGTGAGCCTTTCAATAAGTTTTGCTAAGACACATTATTAGTGAAATGGAAAACAATAAAAAAAATGGACCCTTACTTAAACACCATATGCAATATTTCATTGAGGTAGTTTAAAAATATAAAATAAAAAGCAAGTGACTTCCAGAAAGGTAGGGATTTGTTAAACAAAAGACACAGAAACAAATGCAAATCTCAGAGGAAAAGATTAATGAACTGCATTAATCTATCAAAACTTCTGACTTTTGACTACCAAAAGTCCATGTAAAGGAAGTGAAAGAAAAATTATACATTGAAAGATGATACTTTGTGAGACATATGATATGCAAAGGATTAATCAATATCCAAAATATAAAAATAAAAAGAATTCCTACAGTCTACACAAAAAGGCAGAAAAATATAAACTAATAGCAAAATGAGGATAATCTTAATAGACACTACACAGAAAGGAAATCTGAACAACTAATAAAATATGCCCAATGTGATGAGTAATCATGAGAATAAAAATTAAAACCACAATGAGAGATATTTCTAATTTACAACAGAGAAAAATGATTGCTAATAGCATGTGTTGGTGAGAATAAGGATTAACCAGAGCACTTATGTAAACTCCTGGTGGGTATGAATCAGTATAACACTTTGAAAATGATTTGGCATTATCTGCATAGTCTTGTGTTTTTGCACTTAATTCATAAATTAAGGAAAAATAATTAAATGTTTATTTTATCTTTCTACATGAGTTGAATTCTATTTTAAGATAACCAAATAAGTGATAAAGAAAAGTTATCCACTTTGGAAGAAGTATAGCTAAAAATGCAGGATAAATAATAGAATTAGAAAATCACCATTATGCAACCCTTGGTTAAAATATTTAGGTAGCCTCCATTATTTTGCGCTAAAATCACAGGGTGTAAGTTGATGGGGAAACTTTATAATGGAGTGATCAGCCAGACACTATCTAAAACCACTGATGAAGCTCAGAGCTTCATACATTGAAAATTTTTTACCTACAAAAAAAAAAGAACATTGAATTTCATCAAGCCATCAAGCTTCTATGGATAGAAGTTGGCAGGAAACAGAAGGATAGAGGTAGGGTGTAACAAAAAGCAGTATGGTAGGGGTCAGTTGTATTTGGAATATTAGACCTCTCTTAGGACAGATGAACTGGTTTCTCCAACAAATCTACAGCATAAAAGATAAGAAGAAGGGGGGCTTTATAAATTAAAGGAGTCACAAAAGATAGAATAAGAAAACCATGCTTTTGGATTTTGATTTGGTCAAACCAACTTTGAAAAGATAACTTTAAGACAACCAGTGAAATAAGGACTAACTAGGTATTCAAATATTAAGGAATTATTTTGATAGGTATAATAATATCATGTTTTCTTTCAAAATATAATTAAAGATTCATACTTCAGTGTTAACAAGTGAATGGCACAGCTTGTATATGCTTTAATATAAATGAAGCTGTTAAGGTCATAGAATCTAGTACTTCCAGTGCATTATTAGTTATATAGGTGGTTATAAAGGGGAAGCGGTCTAGATTAACATCTGGATTTTGCCTCGGGTTGCAGGGGTGGTGCAATTTGCCAAGGGAGCAGATACAAAAGGCACAGCAAGCTTCAGAGATTAAAACTAAATTTAATTTTGGAAATAAGTTGTATTGATAGTGCTCATAAGATGTTAAGAGATTCTCTGAAGTAAGCAGTGGGATAATTGAGTCTGAAATAAAAAAGAAAAGAAGTCCAAGGACGAACTGTGGTGAGTACCAACATGTATGGAATAAGTAAGGTGAGAGTTCAAGGACAGATACTGTATTTTGGGGGAGGTTAGTGAAATTAAGAGTTAAGAAAAAGCCCACAAATTGGTGGCTGATGGTCACTCCAGCTGAGTTTGGAGACCATAAATTATTAGTAGCAGCCTCCCACACCTGTGCAAAATGTCCTTCAATGTCCTTTTGCAGTATTCAGAGGTCTGGCTACAGATACAGGCAAGAGACATTTACTTTGGGGGGTTAGCAGGACAGATAGAAACAAAGCACAAAAAGACATGGGCAGTGGGGATTATTGTAAGAGAGAAGTTAAATCATACACCATGCATCTAGGTTAGATAAGAAAAAGCTAAGTCCATGAAAGTAGTGATGGGTTAGGAAGTCTTTAGATAATAGCAGTAAGTATGGATAGAAGATGGCAGGGGTGTCAAGAATAGAGTACTGCTGTGTCAACTAGTGAGCTAGATGTGGTAGTGGAGAGGCCACGCAGAATGCTGCCACTGCTTTTGTGTTCTATGGTCAGTTGAGAGATAGTAGAATAAGATGTGAAGCTTGAGAGCTTTTCAAAATAAGGCAGAGGGATGGGATCTGTGACTAGAGGAGTTTCCATGTGATGAGCTCACAGCTCCAGAGCAGAAAATGTAAACGTCCATAGTAAAAAGAATGATGGATAGAAGGAATCCCAGAATAGGCCTGTGATGAGAGTAAATGAGCGTGAGCAGTCAGAGAGTTGTATTTTGGTTGGTGGCCAAAGACCAGTGGGAAGAGTATGTGTTAGATGGACTGCTCTTGTGGCTTCTAGACAAACCAAGTCCCAAGTAGTGCAAGATTCTTGTGAGGTGAGCAGTTTTTAGGCTCTACCTATCCTTTAAAAGGAATGTCACTGAGAATTTACTTACCTCATCTCTGGAGTTCTCTTCCTCAGGCTGTTAATGGGAAAAGTGCACCTTTGTTCTCTCTCTATTTTCAAATTTATGTTTTATTCAGACTACTCTTACCATGTCCCTACTGTACACACATTAAAGTTCTGGGCACACTGTAGAACATGAGATAAAAGTCCTCTAATTCTTCTTCTGAGGAGCTTGTTCTCCTACCAAAGGTGTGAGAAATGAGTACAATTTACCTCAAATCTGTGGGTCTTGGAAGAAGTCTTTTTTTCCCACTAAAGTAGGGTTCAAAATCTTCAGTCTTTAGCCTGTGGGCATAGTCAATGTATGCTGACACCAGTTGCCCATGAGAATTCCTGTCACGAATGAAGATCACAGACTGGTAACAGAGAAAATAGAGAGTGGAGAAAGTAAATGAATATTAGTCATTTGAGTAAATTGTGTTTGATAATAAAAGCTACAGTTATTGAGTGTTACCTGAGCCAGATACTACCCTAAGGGCTATGACAAATAGCCCTTAGAAACAAAGAGATTGAGTATCTCACTCAAGGTTTCATGGCTAGTAAATGAAAAAAACCCAGATTAAAACCCAAGCTCATGTGTTTATCCTTCTAATCCTTACAATCTTCTTTCATCTGAACTCCTATGTATTTTTGTTATAAAAATATAAATTGTATCTCTTCTTCTTGGTAACATAAGAATCAAAAATCTCTTTACAAATTAAAATAACTTTATAAAATTAACTCCATAGTTCAAAGTTATACAGTAAGTACATATTTCCCATTCATATTAGTTCCTTCATAGATATCATTGAGTATATTAGGCATTATTATAGGTTCCAAGAATTCAATGATAAACAAGACACTAAAGATCTGAGCTTTCAGAAGTCAGGTTCTGGGGCTGGAAGATAGGCAATAGGCATGAGAAAATACTTCCAGTGGGTAATAAATGCCATAAAGCAAGTGTGAAAGACGGCTGATAGAGAATGAGGTGTTGCTGGTAATCAGAAGACTGTGAGTAGGTCACGTTTAAGCCAAGACTTGAAGAATGAGAGCAAGGAAGCCACATGACCATCTAGCACAGGAGCCCTTTGGGCAAAGGAACAGCTGATAGGAAGGCACTAAAGTGGAAACAAGGTAGCACAAATGGATGAATCATTGTCTTTTCTCAATCAAGCTAATAGACATTGACCTCAAGTTCTAGGAGAAAAAAAAAAAAAAACAATTGGAAAAGCTCATAATGCATTTATTTCCAAATCTAGGTCAAAGTGTAGAATTCCCCAGCAAGTTCTCATTTGGAAGAACTTGTAAGCAAATCTTCCTTTACATATCTAGCAATTACTGGATGGTACTTTTCGGGTCTTTGTGAAGTCAATTATAGGAAGCACTAATATGGTTTACCTTAAATAGCAGAGTTTCCAAAAGGGTGAAGTTAGAAAATCTAAAAAATTCTCTTCTCTATTGACCTGAGAAAACATATTACTAACAATATCCTAATTGAAAAACTGAAGAACAGAAACATAATTTACACTTAGTTGTTAATTTGCTGATAAGCATCATCTTCCTGCCTCCTCTGGTATTATGGCATTAAGTACTGACAGAACACTGTGCTGAGAAAGTAGAGGGAGTGCTGTGATGGAGTAGTGATAGTTTTGAAAGATGTGGCTGGAGGAACTAGCATTCATTGTTATTGTTGTGCTCAATCTTATATAGACCCAATCCTTAGTCCTCCTCATTTCCCCCATATCACTCCAAGTTAAATTTATATAGACTTCTCCATGCTTTTACCCACTTGCTTTTTAGCTTTTATAGCACAAATCCTAAATGGATCGTAATTCAAAAAGACTTCTTGAGATTCTTACACTACTAAACCAGCAGGCAGTATGGCTGTCCCTGCTAAGACAAGGCCACGAGCTATAACTGAAAAATTCATACTCAGTCCTAAAAGTGCTTGAAATCTTTATCCCATAAAGACTTCTCCTGATGTTAGGCAAGTCATGAAAGGAAAGAGAGAGGGGAAAAAAGATCCAAAATAAGTCTCAACTTTTAAAGGGAACTCAATGAACAGAAAAAAAAAACAAAAAACAAAAAACCCTCCTCTGTCTTTGTCTCTGTCTCTGTCTCTCTTTATCTCGATCTCTTTTTAGATGAAAGATGAGTCAGCTTTATTTGTCCAGCAGATCGGCATACCAGATATTAAGACTGACCTTCCTGCTAAAACAAATAAAAATTCTGGTATAATCTAAAAGGCAACTTGTAACATGTATTTATGCTCTGGCAAGAAAATGAGAAATATTCAGAGGCCAAAAACTAAGTGAAAGCAGGAACCCAGAGAGGAAAGGAGAGCCCTAAGGTCATCTTTGTCCAGCAGGCATTTTCCAAACTCTGGGGAGTTTACTCAAGGATTTTATTACCTTGTGAGGTGGGTTTTGAGGGTGGGGAGGATGACAGTAAATAAGATCCAACCTTTTAGGTAGGGAGATTAACAGGATTTACTTCCTCAACAAAGAGCTGAGAAAAAAAAACAATAAAAAAATCTCTTCAATGTGTCTAGAGGAAAGAAGAATCATTTCAGAATTATACATCCAGAGAAAATATACATCTAGAGAAAGTATCTCTAATAAACAACATATTAAAAATTTTAGACCAAAAATAGAAGGGACTTGGCTAACACCAGACTCTTGCTCAAAGAAATTCTTCAGGGTGTACTTAAGGCAAAAGAAAATGACTCCAGATAGAAAGTCAGAGATAAACAATAGAATGGTAAGCAAAGAAAGTGGTAAATAAAATATTTGATGATTTAAAATAATAATAGCAGAGTTTTCTATAATAACAAAGGAACAGTATGTCCAATTTTTTTTTAAGAAGTATACATTTGGAAGCAGTGATCACAGTTAAAATGTTGGAATGTCTTTGGATTTTGTTTTTTAGAATAATGGCAGCTATCAATATATTAAATAATTTTAGAATTTGATAAATATGCATGTATATATCTAGAATCACCATCAATAAACAGAAAACTATTTATATAACTTTTAAATTAGAGAAATGTTAAAATGAAAAGTAATGATCAGTCAGTGAAAGAGAAGGTAAAAAGAAAGAGGAAAATATGGGAAAAGGAAGGACAAATAAATATACAAATGTAATGGTAGTGTTATGGGTTGAATTATATTCTTTCAGAATCCACATGTTGAAACCCTGACTACCACTATCTTAGACATAGGGCCTTTAAAGACTTAAGTAAGTTTAAATGAACCAATTAGGGTAGGCCCTAATCCAATCAGACTTCATAGGAAGAGAAAATTTGAACACAGAGAGACGTCAGAGATTTGTGTGCACAGGAGAAGGATGATGTGAAGACATGATGTAAAGGAGTCATCTGCAAGCCAAGGAACGTAAAATAGATCTGCTCACATCTTGGTCTATCCTGGACTTCTAGCCCTGAGAACTGTGAGAAAATAAATTTCTGTTATTTAAACCACCCAGTCTAGGTATTGTGTTATGGCATGTCTCTAGCAAACCAATCTTTAGCAAACTAATACAAATAGCAATACATTGAAATGGGTAAGTAATTACAATGAATGTAAATGGCAAAATGTTTAAGTTAAAAGGCAAAGGTTATTAGAGTACACACAGAAATATGATATAAAATATAAGGTGGAAAGTTAAATGATCAAAGAATATAAATAAGAAATTTCTATCTAAAAAGATCTGTATCAATATATTAATATGAGACTAAATGGAATTTGAGAGGAAAAAAGCATTTCTAGAGATAAAGAGTCACCAGGTAATAACAAAATAGTCTAGTCAGAGAAAGATATAACAATTCCAAACTGAGATGAGCCAAATGTTGCCTCAAAATATTTAAAGCAAAAATTGATAAAACTGTAAGAATAAATAGACAAGTCATCACCACTGTGGTTAATTTATCTTTTTCATTAAGCTCTATTATCAAAAAGAATAAATGGATAAATACTATCTAATAAACATATATTGTAAAAAATTAAAAACACAAAGTTGAATGCTCTATTTTTACCTTATTTGAATACTTAAATATCTTTACTTTTCAATGTTCTTGTGGGTAAAATGACTGACAGTCTGAAATTATATATATTTGACCATAATTGTACTACTTTACATTATTATACATAGCCCTCCCATGTGAGTTAAAGCCTCCTGTCTATGTAAATCTGAGTAAGTTTATTTCAAATTTCACTTTCCAGTCTTGTGAGACTTAAATGTCTGCTCTGTGATTTTTGTGAATCTTGAGGTTTTCTGAAGCTAGAGAACTTCAAGTGAGGCCAAACTGACTATAAGTGTGGGTCTCTCTAGGTTCACTCTCTGTCCTTAGGTGGGTTGCTTAAACTCTTAATGCTTCTCTACGTCCATAAGGCCTACATTCTCTTAAGTAAGTTCCCATGAAGTCGAGAAAGTTTCTACCAAACCAAGCCAACACCCCTCAAACCAAAAAAGTATAACAAAACAAAGACCAAAATCCTGCCTGAACCTAAGCATTTAATTAACTAAGCCTTCTTGCAGCCTTTTCCTCACGGTTTCTCCTTCAACTGTATAAAGCAACAGAATAAACTCTTCCCCTTGTCTTACATGGAACCTCTCAGCTCACATTCAGGTGCGGTCAGGGACTTACTTTCTGTCCTATCTGTACAACTTGTAGGCAATACGCAAATACTGTCTCTTTCTCAATGGGAATCCTGATGACCATCATATCTATAATTTTAATTTTTTAATAGAACAAAATATTCAATTAAAATTTCTGTAATTTTAAAACTAGAAAAGATAAACACAAAGAGCTCTTGCACACAAATCTGTACAGAGCAAATAACAATGACTCCACTCATGTTTTTCCAGCATGGCTACATGTGTGCCAAAGTATATTTTAAAAGCTTTTTGAGTGAAATAGAAAAAAAGTATTTGCTACAATAAAAAAGATTCCCAATGAACATGCTTCATGAAATTGTTATTATTATTTTTAAGATTTTATTTATTTGTTTTTACAGAGAAAGGAAGGGAAGGAGAAAGAGAGGGAGAGGAACATCAATGTGTGGTTGCCTCTTGCATGCCCCATGCTGGGGACCTGGACCACAACCCAGATATGTGCCCTGACTGGGGATCGAACCTGTGAGACCCTTTGATTCACAGACTGGCACTCAATCCACTGAGCCACACCTGCCAGGGCATAAAATTATTTAAAAAATTGATTAGAACTATTGATGTGTAGTAATTGGTGATAAATTGTCAGGAAATTAAAACTCAACATATAACTAGAATATAACTAGAAGTACATCATTATAAAAGTGTGGAGCAGGAATGTAAGAAAAAATAGTGGGACAGAAGAGGTGAGAGGTACTTGTAAAGCACTCGAGGGCTGGTTAACATCTTCTTTTTTCTTGTTACTTTTTATTATATGAATTGTCCAAGAATTAGAATGATGTTAATTAACTTTTGAATAATTAATTTAATGTACTGATTTATAAAATGTGTATTTTTGTCCAAAGTGAATGTTAGTTATTCCTACTAATACTATCAGCTATTATTTATTAAGAAAACACTATGTTCTGAGCAAAACATCAGAAGCTTTGCATTCATTATCTTACTTGATTATCCCCAAAATATACAATGAGTAAATAGCACTTATTATCCTTATTTTATAAATGTGATAGCTCAAGTCATTGACAGTGTGAGTAAGCTCCCCAAGGACATGCAGCTTGAGAGTGGGGTACCCACTTCACACTTGGGGCAGCTTCCCTCAATGACCATGTTTCTAACCCTCTTCATAGGACACACACCCCTGGACCTGAATGCTGGCCCTGCCTGCTGCTTACTTTGTGGCACTGCTAAGTCCATCATCCTTTTCAAGGTTCAGTTTTCTCTATTATAAAACAGGCATAACAACAGCCTTTCAGTGCCATGTGGATTATATAATGCTATTTTCATTAAGTATGTAACAATGCCTGGCACACTCTTAAAATCTCAGTAAATATTACCTGTTGCTTTACAAATTACTTTACTACTACTTTTGCTATTGTATTTATACTATGTTAAGAGCTTCATTAGTTCTTTAGGATAAGGAAATGAAATACTTTGTGATTATATCGGAATACCATTGCCTAGGTGTGTACACTTGTGTTTGGGTTGCAATACATGGTTCAATTCCTTTGTTAAGTTTAGTCATTCTCAGTTAAAACTCTGAATGTATTTTGAAGTTAATGTTTGAACAAAATTTTCAAGTATCTTACAGGATAGATGCAATTTACAATAAAGTTAACATTTGGCATCCAGAGTGTGCAGAATAGGTTATGAGAGTTCTTTGAAGAATTAGGTTTATTTCAGCCTGAATGTGACATTTTTTAGTAATTGAAAGCTTTCATATTTGGAGCCCTCTATTGTTTCAAAAGAAACTGGAAAATATTATAAATAATTGTTTTAAGTTTATTTAATAACAATTCTTTTTCCTTTAAAAATATAATAGCTTAATTGAAGTATAGTTTACTTGACATAAAATTTACACCAAAGTGTTGGGAACCACCCTGCCTGGTATCAGAAGCTGTAACCCCCACCTAGGCTAAGGCTGAGGGAACGACCTTGGAACCTTAAGCCAGCAAGGAGACAAAAGCTTATCTCCCTGACAGGAGCACCGCTTCTGCTCCTTTTCACTTCACCCTGCCTGGACCCCAGTGCTTGGTTGGTTATCCAATGACGGGTAAGATTCCCCAAGGGGGGAATGACCTAAGACAGGCACAATCACGTGGGAGGCCCCCAAAAAAGGATTTTGGGGGCTATGACAAAAGGGGGTGATGGACTCTCACCCCTCGGCTTTGACAAAGCCTGAGTGCTCATTCCATCCCCGAAAAAATCTCCTTATCTCTTGGTCGCCTTAGTTCCCCTTGCTCCACCTAAGCCTGAAACAATGACAGAGTGGTGCAGCCCTGTACTAGAAAGGGCAGGTTCCCCAGGTGATCAGGCCTAAGAAAGAATATGTAAAATTCTGTGAAACGTGCTTTGTTTAGAATGCTCTCCGTTGAATGAGAAGGGTCCAAGGAGGAAGTAAGGTTGTTCCTCAAAGTTTTACAGCTCTTTGACCCTGACTCAAAGTAGGCCCTCAAAGTTCCTTGTTATTTGATCCTTACTTCCCTGCAATGACTAATGAGCTTTACCTGAATTCTTGTACATATGAACCCAATAAAAAGCCTGCTGGGACAGGAGAACATGCACCGTCCACTAGAGAGGGTGGCCAAGGTGCTTTCCACTTGGAGAGTGGCCCCTCCATCCCTACTTCTCCACAGAAAATTGCCTGTTTCTGTGTATGTTCATTTCTCGTGTGTCGATGAGCCATCCACAGTGTTCCGCAGTCACTGCCGGTCAGTGATCACGCTTCACGAAAGTTTTGTGTGATATTTAGTAAATTTGTAGAGCTGTGCAATATTTTTATCACCTCAAAGAGATCCTGAGTGCCTATGTCAGTCACTATCCCCAGTCCCAGGCAACTACTAATCTACTTTTTGTCTCTACAGATTTGCCTTCACTGGATTTTTCATATGAATAGAATCATACAATATATAATCTTTTTCATTCTAATAACATTTTTATCACAGTTAATTTCCCAAAAGAAACATGAAAACCATACTTGCTTTATTTAAGGGCTCCTTTAAATGATGACTGTTTCTAAAAGGAAAGCTTCCAAAATGCTCATTGTTCTTAGATAAGACCCTTTAATCCCCTCTAGACAAGTCAAGATATAACCAATACAAGTGTTTCTGTAAATCAAATGACATTCATTCGAAGCCATGAAAATTGGTCTACATTTATTTGCAACCTTTGCAGAAAACATTAGTTTTCCTTTCAGTAACAACAACAGCAACCACAACAAACCCACTAGACAAGTTGTTGCTAATTTCAAAATACGAGTATTTCTGATGCCAAGGACCATGGGGACTCTGAGATTTGTACTGAGATGGTCTGTGACCTCAAGTGTGAGGCCAATGTCAGTTGAAAAGACGTATGGAAAGCTTAGTTAGGTCTTCACTACTTCTCATGTGTTGGTAAAAAGATGAATTAAAATATAATTTAGACCATTAATATATCATTTGGATCTTTGGCTGTTTGTCTTTTCCCAGAAGTGGATTAAAATACAAAATCGTAAACTTGTTATGAGTTAAGTACATGTGCTGCCTGATTTTTCTTGCCAAATGCTAACTAGGAGACATAAACCTGATACATCAAACTGGGGCTTTTTCAACAGTGAAGCCAAAGTCACTTTAAAAAATGCACATTAAGCAGTATGTCTCTGCACTGAAGCTGAAACATCCATTTCGAGGGGATGAGAGCTGTCAGCCAAGCTAAGTTCTCGCACTGCCCTCTGGGGCTGTCAGCGTGCTCCCTGTGGAGACAAATAAAGCACGAATTTTTATCTTCTAGGATATGAAAACTCTGCAATGCTTTTATGAATCATTAATTTTAGGGAATCTTCATTTCATTTCAGAAGAGAAACCATTTTGCAAATGGAGCCTATGTTCCGACAAACAATTGTTTTGTAACTTTTCAAAATTTCTCTGAAATTTTGATTATAAATTAAAATCATTATACATTTCCCTGAAACAAGTAATTTTCTGAAAATTTTTATGTGGTTATTATTTTAACATTCTCATATTCAATTGCATTTAGACACATTTTCACTGTTCACATAATCCTCAGTGATGTGTAAGACTGCTGTTAGCCGTTCCCATTGGAGGTCCAGGCCCAGAGCCGGCACTTCCACTTTCGTGTCTTGTTGGCCAACACAGGTCACAGATCAGCCTAGGTTCAAGAGAGGAGAAAGTGACTTCTCTCTCTTTTTTTTACTTGGTTACAGTTGTGGTTTTATTTATTTTTTCATTTTATTCTTACTTTTCAATTACAGTTGATATTTAATATTATTTTACATTAGTTTTAGGTGTACAGTCTAGTGGCTAAACATTTATATAATTTATGAAGTGACCCCCCGATAAATATAGTATCCACCTGGCACCATCAATTGTTATTGCAATATTATCGACTATATTCCCTATGCTGAACTCTACATTTTCTTGACTATTTTGTTAACTACCAATGTGGACTTCTTAATCTCTTCACTTTTCTCATCCAGACCCCTCAAAGCCCTTTTGCTTCTTGTACCCCTCAGTTTGTTCTCTGTGTCTATGAGTCTGTTTCTGTTTTGTTTGTTCATTCGATTCTACATATAAATGAAATCACACGGTGTTTATCTTTCTTTGTTTGACATCCTCCCTGCCACCGGCCTTCCCCTCATCCTCCAAGTGGGAGAGTTTATAAGTTTATAACATCCTAAAACATAGTGAAAGGTATAGATTTAGAGCATCCTAGAGAAGGGCAGAGAGAGACCTTATTTCAAGGGACATAGGTAGCTGTAGGTTATCCCACAGAAGGAAGGCTAAGGGAATAAATACTGGAGCCTCATATTGTACTAACTAGGGCCAGAGCCTGATACCATGTCTATACTTCCACAGATGCAGCCTCCCTGGGTAGAAAGTGGGGTGGAGAAGAAAGGAAGAGGATCTGAAGCATCAAAACACAGGTACTAGAAATAGTTAAGCTCTTACTACTATGCTGTGCATTGGGGTGGCAGGCAGGACAGGAGGTTTTGTTTTTAGTGCAGATTCCAAAAACAAAGTGATTCTTATAAACAAAGGGATTTTTATTTACTTTTCACCATCAACATTGATGTGGCCTCCACCTCGCAGGGAGAATACAATTGATTAGGAGAATAAGAGAGTCCTTTGGAACCTAACAGGAAAATGACTGTGACATTGCAGTCGTTAGCAGGCAGATAGGCGCTCACAACTTTGCAGAGTCTGTTGGTTTGGATCAAAGGGCTTCAGACACAAACAAAGACTAAAAAGTCAGAAATAAAAAAGGCTAAGAATGTGGTCATCCAAATGGAATAACAACATCCTGAGACACACAATAGACGATGTGACTAAGCCAGAATAGAGTCTCAACAACTAACCAGACTAATTGTAGGTTAAAAGCACTTCCTTAGTGAGGAGAAACTATAAAATGGTATCTTGACTTACTATATAGGCTTTATAATTCATTGACTATGAACATTGTTCTCATTGTAGACTGGATTTTATCAACATAAAAAAATCCTTTCTTTGTGTCCATACAATCCTGAGATTAAAGCTCATTTATATCTCTTAGTATATGCTTCTGAATACAATAAATCATATTATGCTTTAGAGGGGCTCATTTGAATCTACTTTAGAGACCAGTGTGTACTGGGTGCTGTCCTAGGTGCTAGAGATCTCATAATGAACAACCTAAACCCCTGACCTCATGGAGTTCACAGTCTACTGACAGATGACTCCATCTGGAAATCTAGAATAAACTTCCTCTCTTTTACCATCTGAGCATTTTCTCTTATCCTTTGAAACTCATCTTCTTAGACCATTTTGTAGACTAATCCCTACACTCAGGGTGTGTCCCCACAGAACCCATTTCTTAGCTCTTCCCTAAACTAGCACACTGTATCTCATTGGTCTTTCCACTATCTTGTCCTCCTAGTAGATTGTGAGCTGCTTGTGATTAGGGGTGTTATCATTTTCCTTGGTTCCTCCATAGTTATGCTGCATGCCCAGCACAGAGAAGACATGCAATAATGTGTGTCAAGTGTATAAATTGCCAAAGGAAAAAAGAAAAAAATACCTTTCTTACACCTACTTCCCATAAGTTACCTTTGAAATGGGTGCGAGTCATCTGCACACTTGATGGTGAGAAGTATAACAGTCACATTTATTGACAACCTTCTAGATGACAAGGGCTTTCTTTGTTTCTGCTAAGTAAGTTAGGCATTTCTATCTCCATTTTTAAATCACATAAGGCAAATATTAAATATTTTGCCCATGGACCTATGGCCAGTTAGTGGCCAGTTGGCAATTTGAATGAAGGTTCACCAACTCATGTGTCTTTGGTCCCTACAGTCCACCAGTATGCATTCCAGCAAGCATAGAAAAATGTCTCAGATTAGTCATAAACTGTTGTTATGATAATTAGCACATTCTCTAGAAGGATGGCTTCAATGCTATGAATAAATTAAGAGCATACTGGGGTTATGAAAATTCATATTCCCATACTTCTCCTTCTATACAAGATGACTGTGCATAGTTTAAAGGAACAACACAAATTTGTATTTCATTTTCCCTGTTTAATCATTGGGGGCTTACACTTGGGTTCAAGGCCACTTCTTTTCTTTAACCTATAGGTAAAATATCAAGCTCCTTATTTTCATTGATGGAGTAAACTTTTAAAACCCTGTAATCTAGACTTGGCTGTTGTGGCTCAGTGGATTGAGTGCCAGCCTATGAACCAAAGGGTCACCGTTTGATTCCCAATCATGACACATGCCTGGGCTGCAGGCCAGGTCCCCAGTGGGGGCCATGCAAGAGGCAACCACACATTGAGGTTTCTCTACCTCTCTGTCTCTTTCCCTTCCCTTCTCTCTAAAAATAAAATAAAATCTTAAAAAAACCTGAAAAAAACAAAAACCCCTATAACCTAATTACGGTAAAATTGAAAGGAACTATTTTCCTGTGGCCTTAACTAGACCTTTAAAATGATTAGATTTTTTTAAAAGACCTTTAAAAATAATATCAACACATATGAATTTACAAATAATACATGGGTATTTGGGATTGAAGAGAGGTACAATGGGAGAACTTTGATGTTCTTGGGAGATATCAGTGATTATTTGCTTATTCAGGTTAATCCATGATTTATAATAAAACTCTTAAATTAAAAATGATGAGGCATGCTAAACTCATTTTTTTTGTTATAACTTGTCAAGATTTATATGGACACATAACAGCGTGTTTAGTTCTTAAGTAAACCATAATATATTGAGTAAATCATGATTTAATTAAGAACATTACTTAGAATTCATATACATCATGTATACTTTACAAAACACTAAAATTTAACCTTTAAGACTAAAGATGGACAATCAAAATAGATATATTGTATGTCTTAATATATTATAATGTTTATTGTACATATAACATAATGCATACAACAAATCTATTTTAAATGTATTTACTGCTGTCAATACCTACTAGAATGTATGCTACCTGAGGTCACAGACTTTATCCTGTTCACTAGTATATTTCCAGGATTTGCACAGCATATCACACAAGCTAGGCACTCAATAAATACTTGTTAAATGAATAAGTGAATATCTAATTGAATTAAAATAATTAGGCATGATGCAAATTCATGTTGATTGCCATATTTTCTTGCTTAAGTTATTATAGGGTTGTAATGAGGGGCAGAGAAAATGCAAACAAGACTGGGAAACCATAAATATGGTTATGAGGAATGGCATAAGAATGCACAAATAAAGAATGCCCCCAAAAAAGCAATGTGAAAAAAATAGTTGTAGTCTGGAATTGCTCAATGGGGAGAAGAAAAACAAAGAATTTAGGAATGTCTGTGTTTTCTGGGAATAGATATCTCCAAGAAACACTGACTGGAAGTGAGTCCCTTCCAGTAGAAACTCTATTATCTATCCAAGGGTTTAATAAGTGTTCCATCTGGCCCCCTACCACACACAAAGAGAGGTGATGGTACCCCACCCAGCAATCAGTGAGAGTGTTCAAAGGAAGACTGTGCAATATTACCTGGAAGTTGAAATTCTCACCATGTGGAGAATTAAAGAGATCATGGAAACTATCACTGCCATAAATGTAGAAATGTCCTAAACATTCTTATTCAGTGCTGAATAAATTTCAGAGCTACCAAAGAAGGAGTAGGTGGAAAACTGTGTACTATTAAGATGTCAGGTCATTCATTCCTCATCACAGTCATAAATCTAGGGTGGGGCAAAAGTAGGTGTACAGTTGTGAGTATGCAAAACATGGTTTATTCTTGTATGATTATTTATTAATTATTGGATTATTTTCCATATGAACAACTGTAAACCTACTTTTGCTCCACCCTCTATTTTTAAGAGTCTGTGAGAAAGTCACTATTCTAGACATGATGATAATTGGTAAGATAAGGTCCTGCTCTCAGCAGATTGCTTCTGGTGGAGAAAGAATAATCAAAAATATGTAAAAAACAATTGAAGTTAGTACTGTGAGAATAATAAAGTTGACATGATTTGGAAAGGGCTGAGTTACTAGATAGGGAGGTTAAATTAGGCCTTTCTCAGAAAACAATGTTTTAATTGCAACTGAATAATTAGAAAGCAATGAGAAGATGCAATGCAAGAATACTCCAGATAGAGGGAACAAGTGTAACAGCCTTCATAGGGAAAATAGCCTGGCTTGTTCAAAAAGCAGAAAGAAGGCCAATTTGGCTGTATTATAGTGAGAACAGAGATGGAGATAGGGAAGGGATGCCATGAAATAAATTTGGGGGTTAGGTAAAAGCCAAATTCTGCAGACCAAGTAGGCTCTAAGAATGGCTTTCCATTTGATTTAAATGCAATAGGAAGTCATTGAGTAGTTTTATTCAAGAATACCATGAATGTATATTCAATTTAAAGACATCCCTGGAGAATTTGAAAAGTCTACTGGAGAAGACAGTGTGCTGTGATAAGAATGGAAGATAGAACAGAAGAGATGACTGAAATACAAAAATTGGGTGAAGATTTTATCCTAATACTTCAAGGTTGGAAGACTGCTGCAACCAATATGAGCACAATAGACATAAATTCTGTTGATTCGTGTTTAGGCAGTATGTTGGCATTTAACCTACATTTTGGTGAAAGAAATGATGGTAAGATTGGACTTAATAAGCATACCCCAGATCCTCAAACCTTATCCACTATCCACTGCTGCAAAAAGTCCAAGGGAAATGAACATTTTAGACTAGTGAACATTAGTGACTACTTGAGGTTTTTGTTGGCAATCCCTGGAGTGACAGCCTGAGGATGGAGGCTGAATCATCTATATTTAGGGGCCTGAGGTGACCCTAAGTCTAAGTTTATAGCTGACTGACTGGTCTCCTCTTCCCGCATTCCTCTTAAGCCCACATTCAAGCTTTGGCTATTATAATTAAGATCTAATATTTATCACACTGGGTCATGCATTGTGCTAAATACTGTACATACATTATTTTATCTAACACATACAATGAACTTACTTAGCAAATGCACATATCACCTCTGTTTTAATAATTAGAAAACTCTGACTTACAAGAAGTAATTTTCCATAGTTATAGCTTTATGTGACAGCTGGAATTGGAAGCAAAACTTGTCTGATTCTTGAGCCCACTTTCTTCATTATTACACAATACTGTTGCTCTACCATTCTGACAGTGAGGAATGGTTGGAGGGATCAGCCAGTGATGTGAGAAAGAAAAGAGGTGCCATCTGTTCCCCAAAGTCTAGGGTATTATCAGGAAATAACTTGGTCAAGTTCACCCATGTAGTAGGTGGTGGATCCAGGATTAGAACTCAGGAACACAGGAATATTGCCCAACAACATGTTGCAGCCTCTTCTCGTCTATGCGTAATGTGTCATTTCTGTCTAGAGAATGATCCAGATGACGTCTCTCAGCTCTCCCATCCCCAGCAGTCATCTTCCTTATACCACCCCCAGAAAACAGGTTCTAGGATATGTGCCTTGCAGAGATGCTAGAGGCATGCACTCTCTTTTCCTTGTTTGTACACTAAAACTGGAGTGAATAGATTAGGCTCATTTTCTTTTGGCCTTAGAAATTCTGACTTGTTTTCTTGCCAACACTTTCTTATTAATCTGGTAAACAAAGATTCAGAAGAGGGCTTGGGTGAAAAGGACACAAGGCCTGGTTGGTGTGGCTTAATGGGTTGGGCAAACCGAAAGGTCACCTGTCCTGTTTAGGTCACATGCCTGGGTTTTGAGCCAGGCCTCCAGTTGGTGGTGTGTGAGAGGCAACATATCCATGTTTCTCTAGCACATCGCTGTTTCTGTCTCTCTTTTCCATAATCTCTAAACATCAATAAATAAAATCTTTTTAAAAAAAGGACACGAGAAGGCTTTTCAATCTACTTCAAGTGTCTTTGATCACTTAGGACAAAATCTGGTACAGACAAAAATGTACCCTTCATGTGGTTTAACTTAGTTTATCATGGGTATATTTTGCGATTTGGGACAGAAACCTCATTTTAAAAGAGGGTACCCATTTGCCTAAATTATTGTTTTAAAGTACTTTTTATTGGGGAAGATGGTTGTCAAACAAGTTTCAGTTGTTTAGAGATCAAATCCGATTTTTTGGATTTAAATCAAAATATAATTGTAAATTATATCTATGATATACATTATTCAGTGTAATTTTGTAATTTTTCAATTACTTAATTGGTTTCTAAAAGCCTTGTTAATGGAGCCTATTGCGATACATACTGCTGTGCCTGTCTGGACTTGTCTGCTCACCCGGGCAGTGTAATAATGCAGTCAGGGCATGTGCTGAAACATCAGCTTGGGGGGCTGGAAAATAACATTTGCACAAGAAGCTTTGCATGGTCACTTTGAACACCAGGACTTTCAAGACCAGAGCCCTAGAGGTTATTTCCTCCTAGATAGGAGTTCGTGACCTTTATTGCCAATGAGACTACAATATCGAGGCTAATTGGACAGCTAGGTTTCAGCTAAGATGATTACATCAGTCAAAGAAGATGCACTAATTCCTACACCATATTATAGAGTGAGATGAGCACCAGCCAGAAGCTCAATTATTCAACATATGTTTATGAAGACTTATTGCTATTGCATGGATAATAAGACACCATCTTTGCCTTCAATTGTTCCTATATTCTGATGTAAAATTGCATATTTACCCTTCTTGGAAACATTTAGTTGTCATGAATGGCAGATGGATGTAGTATAAGGAGTATTGATTGAGTATGAGTGAAAACCTCAGGGTTTATGCTCTGTTCTGCCATTAGTCAGCTGTATGGCCAGAGAGAAACAGCTTAAGCTTTTTGTGACTCCATTTTCTCATTGATAAAAGGAAGATGGCAGGATTGGTTAGGCATCTGAATCCAAAAATCTGAGAAAAACATTTCTGAGGCTATTTTAGTTTGGTGTTTTTCACAAATTCTAGAATAACTTAGGCGCTTAATAAATACTAAATAAAAATAAGATCATCTTAATCCTCATCTTCCTTTGCTCATAAGTCCAGAGGATCTTTAAAGAACTCAAAACTCTTATGTATCATGCTAGAGAAAAATAATCAAAGCAAACTCTGAGAATAAGCATTAGATAAAAAGAACTTCTCTTAATCCTAAACTCTCTGAAACCCAAAATATGCAGGATGTGGTTTAAGGGTAATGCAAAAATACTAAATTGTAATCTCAAAATTAAAAAAAAATAATAAATGAGTGTTTATCTTTGTTATTGACCCATTTAAAATACTTCTGTTATTAACCATGATAATTATGCCCAAATAACCCAGTAGCACTTTTTATCTTAAAGACCAACTTGTTGACTTACATTGATATCAGTTTAAAATATCAAGTCATCCATGTCCTTTCTGTATGATTTGTTTAAGCATTTTAAAAACTCATGAGAATAGCATGTTTTTTTATAGACATAGCTATAGGAGTAGTTAATGCTGTACCTTACTAATTAATGAAGATTAGGACATAACTTATACCATATGTAGTATAAGTTACATATTTTGATTATGAGAAACATCAGTATGATTATGGATTACTCACATCTGGGATCTCAAATTTGTGAATTTTTCATGAAAATATGCTTAATTAATATCAAAAAAGCAAATTTAATCTTATCAAAGATTAATACATGTTTTTAATTTTCCTGAGTTTAGCACCTAAAAACCAGCCTTTGCACAGGATTTTCACACACACAAAAAAATCTCATTTGTAACTTAAAACAATCTTGTAAGGCAGTCTTGTCATCAGCAGAGTGAGGACGACAATCACAGTCCAGATGTATTAGGCTTCAGAGAGGGCTTGGTTTTTCCTTGCTGGGGTCATGGTCATCTCCTAGATGTTTCCCAGGAGCTTCAAGATCTCAGAAGCAAGGAAGGTAAGTGAGTTGCTCTAGTGTAGCTCTGCAAAGCAGAGAGGGGCTCTTATTATCGTGAAACATATTCAGGGATATTTTTAATATGGGAATCCCATAGAGAATATCTTTTAAAAACTATCACCTTTAGAATTTTTATCTGAGAATGTAATTTTAAGATAGTCATGAACAGAAATTGGTTTTTATAAGAAATTTGACTGTGTAAAGTGAATTGTCTTTAATTTTCTTACTTTACCTGCAGGATATGCCAGTGGTTTACATAGGAAACAAACAGCTACAATGGGGATTTTAAAGATGAGGGAACAGATGAATGCCTAAGAAGACTTGGCTTACATGGAGTCAGCATGCTAGCAAAGGTCTGAGGGGGGGTGACACAGACGTCTTGATTTTTTCAGTGGCAGTAGATCACACAGCCATTTTGTGCTCATGACTGGCCCATAACTTCACAAGGACAAGAGACAGTATTTTCTTTCCTGCATATGATGCAAGAAAAATATTTGCTAAGCATTTTTGAGGACATTCTTTGCTGTTCTAGATAATGATTTGCCATTTCCTCAGTAAATGCTTTCTGATGATGCTGAAAATGATAATAAGGATGAGGATGTAATACTGCCAACAAATCAGCAAATGTACTCTAATTACCTACGACAGGCAGAGTAGTGTGTTAAGTACAAAAGGAACATGAAGAAAAATAGTGATTTCATTTGCCACCAAGCAGTTCACAATTCACTTGCAAAAAAAGTTCATTTATATAAAAGTAATGAATAATTCAACGCAGCTCACATGCACCACCTGAACAACAAACTAAATAAGCAGTTTAAGTCTTTGGAAGAAGAACCGTATCACTGTGGTTGGGATGATCAAGATAGGTTCATTGGAAGGCAGGAATTTAATAGGGCTTCATGTACTTGTGAATGTGATACAGGCAAAAAGTGTCCACATACCTAAACAAATCAGAAGATAAGAGTCTGATGATTTTCTCTTTTGTTTAGGCAATACACTCAGTTAATAGGTAAAAAATAAAATAAATTAGTAACTTGGTAAAAATGAAATTTAAATAATTATAAATCAATTATCAGCAAATGAACAGAATGGAGAGCCCAGAAATAAATTCATACATATATAGTCAATTATAACACAAAACTCAATAATATGCAATGGAGAAAAGATATTCTCTGCCATAAATGGCCAGCCACATGCAAAAGAATAAAACTGGAATCCAATCTTACACCATGCATAAAAATCAACTTAACATGGATTAAGGACTTGAATGTGAGACCCAACGTCATAAAACTTGTAGAAGAAAACAGGGGTAAGCTCTGTGAATTTGTGTCTTAGCAATGATTTCACTAGATTTGAGTCCCCCCACAAAAAAAAGGCAACAAAAGCAAAATAACCAAGTGGGACTACATCGAACCAAAAATACTTTTGCACAGCAGAGAAACAATAAAAAAAAGACAACCTACAGAATGGGAGAAAGTATTTGCAAACTGTATATCTAATAAGGGGTTAATATTCAAAATATATAAAGAACTCATACAATTCAATAGAAAAATGTATTTAAAATATGAGCAGAGGAACGAATAGACATTTTCTCAAAAACATGCAAGTAGCTAATAGATTTTGGGGAGGTGAGTAAAAAAGGTGAAAGGATTAAGCAAAAAAAAAGAAAACCCTCATAGTCAAAGACAACAGTGATTGACAGAGGAAAAGGGGTAGAGAGGTAGAAGAGGGTAAAGGGAGGGTAAGTGGTGATGGAAGGAGACGTGACTTGGGGTGATGAACAAACAATACAATATACAGATGCATTATTCACAGTAGCCCAGATGCAGAAACAACCTATGTGTCCACTGACAGATAAACATAAAGAAAATGTGATACACACACATGCATATACATAGACATACATCTACATGTATATACACACATATATGTATATTCAGCCACACACACACAAAATCCAACCATTTGTGACAACATGGATGAATCTTGAGGGCATTATGCTAAGTCAGACAGAAAGACAAATAATGTTAGCTCTCACTTATATGTGGAATCTAGGAAAATCATATTCATAGAAACAGAGAACAGATAGGTGGTTGCCAGAGGTAGGGAGTCGGGGATGGGTAAAATGCGTGAAGGTCATCAGAAGGTAAACACTTCCAGCTATAAGATTAACAAGTTCTGGGGATGTCATGGACAGCATGGTGACTATAGTTTAAAAAATTATTATGTATCTCTAATTTAGGAAAAACAATAATTTCAATATAACAGCTATCCTAATAATGATTCTCAAAATTGTAGAATTGTGTTTAATGACATTATACAAAGGCAAAAGAAAAGATAAATAATCAATGGTTTAAGTAAAAAATTTTTATTAACTGGGTGACTTTAGAAAATACAGTTAAAATTAAAAATTAGAAAAGCTGTTTTGTTTTCTAAAAGTAATATGAGATATCAAAACCTCTTACATCATCAAACTTTGATTGTAGAACTAGAAAGTCTGTAGCAAATATGGCAGACATATAAGGGCCCACCCAAAGATGTCCATACTTTAATATCTGGAACCTGTGAATATATCACCTTACATGCAAAGGAACTCTGAATTTGTGATTAAGGTTAAGGATCTGGAGATGGAGAAATTATCCCAGATAGTTTGGGTCAGCCCAATATAATTACACGGGTCCTTAAGAGAAGAAAATCTTTCCCAGCTATGATCAGGGAGAGGATGTGGCTACTGAAGAAAGGTCAGATAGAAGAAACATTGCTGCTTTGAGAATAGAGAGAAGGGGAACATGAGCCAAGGAATGTGGGCAACCTCCAGAAGCTACAAAAGGCTTATCTCCCCAAGTCTGCTGAAAGGACACTTTGGTTTTATCCTGGTAAGACCCACCTCAGGTAAGACCCACCTACAGAATATGAGATACTACATTGTTTTTGTTTTATGCTTCTAACTTCATAGTAATTTGCTATAAGCAGGATAGAAAACAATAAGCAACAAGAGATTTAGACTGCTTAATTTACTTTGATATTGGAATGAGGTTATTCAAATGTTAGTTACAACCAGGAATTATTTACAAGAATCGAATGCTGTAATTAATTATACACTGGCTTGTGCAAAGTTGCTGAGCCAATTAAAGAATTGCAATAGTTAATGAATTAAGTAAACAGGAGCAGTCACTGGTATACAGAAACATCTCAGTGTTAAATATGTAAATGTATCTAAAATTTAAAAGTAATATGAGAAAAGAGAGCGAGTTATGTCAAACAGCATTTATGAGGATATCATACAAGGGAATCTCTACCCATCTCCTTCAGATTCTAAAAAAGTGTTCTCAAAAAAGGAAATGAGATTTAATGGCAAGAATTAGTGGTGTTTTATTTAAAAGGAATTACTGCTGGTATATTTGTTTCCCATGATTGTGGTGAAAATTACCCCAGACTTGTTGGCTTAAAGCACCAGTTTATTCTCCCTATGTCCCAAAGGCTAGAAGTCCAAATGAAGGTGTTGACAGGTCCTCTGGAGGCTCAACATTCCTTGGCTTGTGGCCATATCACTCCAGCCCCTGCCTCCGTCTCCATGTGCCCTTCTTTTTTTTACGTGGCTGACCTCCTTCTGTCTAACACTTGTGATGGCATTCAGGGATCACCTGGATAATCCAGGACCATTTTTTTCATTTCCAGAGCTTAATATAATTTTATCTAAAACATCTTACAACCTAATGTTTTGGGGGACTATCATTCAGCCCACTACAGTTGATATCTGGTATGTTGGTAATAACAATTTTTTAAAAAAATCTGGGTGCTATTCTGAGTTGTACTTAGTTTAAAAAATCATGTCCCTACCTACTAAAGTAGAATCTGAATTTTAACGAGATTCCGCAGGAGATTTATGCATACATTAAAATTTGAAAAGCCTTGCTTAGGAAATATTTGAAAGCCATACCTTGTGATAGCTCTGTGAGTGACTGGATGGGGTGACCGGCAATGAAGGAAGGCAGGGAGTAAAAAGGAAGGCAGCATACAAGACTTTATCAAAACTGTTACAATTTTAAAAATAAAGTTTTAGTCTACAGGAACAAAAATGTTTAGTTCTAATGAACAAATTCCCAGAATGAGAGAAGAAATTTAGAGATACATGGAGTGAAATTGTCACTCGTCTCAGAAATTATTCTTGTAGGTATGTGTCTGCTGCCCGGAGATATGAGTCCCTCCTTTACCCAAGTACAGACGGCAAGCTCCAGGCTCGGCTAACATATTCCACAACGTTTGGCTCCTGCTATACGTGAAATTTGATATGAGCTGCTCTGTGAAATGACTTCCAAAATTAGTGTAATTTGTTAGTCCAGGACAACGGGCATGGATTCATTACACCTGAACTATGAGTAGTAGTGTCTCTTCTTCTGTCTTAGTACACCACAAAAGAAACCAGTATAAGGCAGCCAATAAATTGTTTGGCAGAAAAGTGGCATAATCATATTGGACATACTTAGTAAAAATCCTTCTGGTCATTAAATTCAGAGCTTTCAAAACACCTTGGCCTCACATGACTTCTTAGCAGTTACAGCACTGACAATAACATAACAGTCCTAGCAACTATAAGTGCTTATGTGGTGCCAGGAAGTCTCTCCTAATAACCCTTTGTGGTCTTAAGCAACCCTCACAATAACCAAGAGGTCGGGAGGCACTTCACTGATGTGGAGACTATGGCCCTCCTTGCATACCTGATGCGTGGCCAGTTTTTCTGCCAGATGTCTCCAGCTCACTTGGCATCATCCACAATCACAAGTGAGAGACTGCTCACCAGTTCATCCATTACTGTATACTTACTGAGTCCTAGGTAATGTGAATGAACTGGGAATATACTTGCACTTTGAGGGAAGGTAAAGACAAAAAGCACCAGGGAACTGAGCATTCGGCTTTTATAGATGCACATACAGTTAGCAAATGCACTATTTCCTGTCTGAAATGACTGAAGGAGCTTTACCTTTTACCTCCTCTCTACTTGTGAACTCACCGCTTCAATCTACTATGTAACATGCCCCAATTTGGGGTGTTCTCTGCCAGCTTTCATTTCTTACTCTAGTATGGGCCCAAAATTAATTCCTGGATTTCACTGAGAAGGTTAAAATGAAGGTATCTTGTATGTTGTTGTGGGAGTAATGTCAATGCTGACAAACCTTATTTCCTAGGTACAAAGGCCACTGCTCCTTCATTAGAGTAAGCACAGACGGGATCCAGTGCAGTGCTGTTCCACTATTTGTTTGGATTTGAAATTCTATAGTCATTAAAATATCTCCAGTAATCAAGCGGCTAGACAGATCGGGGGGAATCAGAATGGAAGTATGAAATGTAGAGAAAAATCCCCAAGCGTACTTTTAATCAATAACACCATGTATCTATTTCCTTATTGAGATTAGTAGTGCTCCCCAGTGGTAGCAAAATTGTTTCATTCACGTTTTCCCTGTTCTTCCCCTCTTGATTTAAGAAAAGTACCAGCCTCACACACTGTGTGGCTCATAGCAAATTCAGTACACTATATTTCTCTCCTTTCCTCACAGAACTGTTGATAATATTATCAGGTAGCAATGAAGCAGGTAGCTGAAGAGGACTAGAGGAATGTTAGGGGGGCCTCATGGGTTCTTAGTCCATCAATAAGCAAGTATTGATTTTAACCTTCAATATTCAACATATTTTCAGGTTTAAAAACATTAATATATTTCACTACAACACTCTGAAATTAAAATGATAGTACTTAATAAAATAGGTTTATGGGCTTATGAATTGTGCCATTTATTATCTGAAATATTCAACTCATGTTTGGTTACTATGTTCAGTATATACTGCAAAATCTGATTTGCATAATCACATGCTAAATGAGTAAAGTAAAATATTGTTAAAGCATATGGTTAAGAAATCATAATTATTGTAAACTCCTAAAAGATAAATGCAACACTCTCTTCCAGTTATGCAGAGCTTGCATTTATACTCTTCTATGACACTTGGAGTAGAAGATTAAAAAAAGCAAAACAGCCCTGGCTGGTGTAGCTCAGTGGATTGAGCGCGGGCTGCGAACCAGGCATCGCAGGTTCGATTCTCAGTCAGGGCACATGCCTAGGTTGCAGGCCATGTCTCCCAGCAACCGCACATTGATGTTTCTCTCTCTCTCTCTCTCCCCCTCCCTTCCCTCTCTAAAAATAAATAAATAAAATATTAAAAAAAAAAAGCAAAACAAACCAGAACTAAAAGATAAACACCTGATTTTATTTTTTAAGATTTAGTTTTTAAACCAGATGTCTCTAAATGATAACAATTATGTCAAATTTCTTGAAATGTTTGAGATACATTATTTTCTTGTTTCCAGTATAAATGTAAAATGGCAATATTTATATTGAATCTCTTTGATAAAAAACATTTACTTATTCATCATAACAGATCTTTTTGTAATAGAAAACACATTCTGTAAGCGGGACCTCAGCTTTTGTGAAAACAAACACTGCTGCTTTGGAAGTGAATTAAAAATCATCCAATATTTAAATGGGGACAGAAGGAGACTTTGCTTGGGGCGATTCATGGGCACACAATGCAGTGTGCAGATGATCTGTTGAGTTGTGCACTTGAAAACCTGTATGTTTGACAAGCTCTGTGAACCAATGTCATCCCAATAAATTCAATTTAAGAAGAAGAATAATATCACTTCAGTCCAAAGAAGAGAACCTAAGGTTCAAATTTTACTTGCCAAGAAATGCAAAGTACACAAAGATTTTAATTATGTTCTGTTTTCATCATTTGTCTTGAAAGTTTTGTAACAGATTTAGACATGATAACATGTTTTTCTAAACTTCTTAGTAGGGAACTAATTATAGAGCAATCTGAATACAGATATTTTCATGAAAAAAATAAACAGTCAAGATTAAAATTAACAACCTGATATCTTTACATTTTAAATTAAAGTCAAATTAAGGAAAAATCAGAACTTTATATTTACTTTAAAATGTAATGGTTTTGAAAATTATGTAAACAATTTTTGTGACCAGCTGCCGCAGTCTAATTTTTTTTCTGAACACAATTATCAAATGTTGATTTTACTGAATACATGTCTTGCTTTTATTTACCAAGTACTTTTAAGTTATTTTAGTCAACAAATGCACATGTACCATTTTGAGTAATGAACATGTTTTCCAATGTGATGTAATAGGAAATAGTAAAAGAAAACTTAATTTAGAAACTTAAGATTCCCGTGGGCTATAATTACTGGCTTTGAGAATTGTCCTCCTAGACCACAATAAGGATGGTGCCCCCTGGAGTTGTGCAGTGAACATCTTGCATCATGGCACATGACAGCCCTAACTAATAGATGCATGGGATGCCAGCTCCAGGGAAGATTTAAAGTCCATGAGCATTAAAAAACAAGGATTTTAGAGTATCAAAGGAATGAAAATTTATTCATGTTGTGCACATTCTCCTGACACAGAAGAATAAATCTGACATATTTTCCATGGAAATCTTATTTGGAAACAGCTCCTGTGACCTTGCAAAGGATTAGATTTATAAGTGGATGTACTACAATTGTGACGTGCAAAACTGTTTGAAGCACTGTCAACAAGTACTAGTTCCTGCTGATTCAAGGATCGGTGCTTTCTTTCACACAATAGTGACAGTTTGGGGAATGATGAGAAAAGTGTTATGTTTTAAACAGTTAACAGAAAGGAAGAAAAAATTATTAGATGCTAAAATGGTATGTCCTCAATGGATGGTATCAGTGTCACACATTTGGAAGACTAATGGCATAGCTTTTATTATTGAAACATCTCTGTATTATGAATGCAGATGAATACCACACAATAGTTGCAAAATATTATTGTAATGATTTTATTGTATTTAACCGTTACTTGGGAAACTAGTTAAAGTGCACAATTTCTGGGCCATAAGGCCACAGATTCTAATTTAGAAGCACAGGAATAGGCCTAGAATTTGCATTTCAATAAGTATTCTTCCAGAATTCCTAATGCCAGCAGGCTTGTTCTCCCATTTTGAGAAACAGTACCATTAACTATATAGATTGGTGACTTGCAGGCCTGGGATTTCTGAGCAGCACTTTAGAAAAATGCACATACCCGTCCATATGCCATTTATTACATGGGGTGAAGTTCAGACATGCCTAGATTTAAAAATTCTACTGGTGATTGTGATTTACAACTGGGCTAACAAAGTTTCTTTTGCTATTTATTATTAAATGCTTTTAATAGTTGACCTGATTAATACTTTAACTTAAAAAAAATAGTAAAACATCTTTCAATATTTTGATCATGAAACTAATAAATTACATATAACATCCATTCCCATTAATGTGTTTGAAGAATATTGTCATTATATTGACCCCCTTTCCGAACATATTCCCTCCCATTTTTCTTCAATAAATGGCCATACCATCTACCCTGCTGAAAAGAGACTATTCAGGGAGTGGGGATAAGCATGGGTTTGAGAGTAAACAGTCTTTGATTGCAACCCCATTTCTACTATTTCTTACCCATGCAACATAGGACATGTTACCCAGCATTTCTACAATAGTAAGTACCTTATAGACTATTGTGAGAATTATATGAGATGATTTATGTAAAGTGCTTAATGTAATCTCTGGGTTGTGATGAATATTATTAAAAAGTCAGCTATTACTATCATTCTTAACTCCTTGCTCTTCCCTTAAGTACTCACTATTTTCTGACTCGTCCACTTGTTAATTGGCTTAAGTATTGTCCACTTGCACCTATTCCCATGGCCACTACCCTAGTCCAGCCCATAGCACCTCTTACCTGGACTAGTACAATGAACTGAGTTCCCTATTCTCAGGCTTGCTCCTTCTGGCCGTAGAGAAATCTCACGTGTCTACCCCTAACTCAACTCTTCCAATGGCTGACTTCTTACCTTGAGATAAATCCTGAACTTGCCAACATATCTTATAAGATCCTCTTGGCCTAAAACACATATCCATCTTTCTGCATCTTCTTTACCTTCCTCTGGACACTTATGCTTCCCCCATGTGTTAGGCTTAATCACTTTTATATGAACATGACCCTTCATAATGCACATTATATTTTACTGTGATTATTTATTCATTTAGAGCTTTTTATGCTGAGATATGGGGGTCTGAATGGTCCTCACATACAGTATGTGACAACTGAGAATACTATAACATTTTTTAAATGTTGATGAAAATCTGTACAAATAAAATAAGCATATTCTGGAAGAGCTGGATGACTATTTTAGTGTCTTTTTGTTAACTTCTTATTGTAAAATACATACAAACTAAAATGTGCCCTCTGAACCATGTTTAAGTGTGAAGTTCAGTAGTGTCACATATAATCATACTGGTGTGCAGCCACCATCACTGCTCATCTCCAAAGTTCTTCGCATCCTACAAAACTGAAACTCTACATCCGTTTGACAATAACTCCCCACTCTCTCAACCCCCTAGCCTCTGGAGTAAACCCTTGTACGATGAACTCTTGTACACTGGGGGCCTATTTTGCGTGGTTAATATTTTTGCATGGGACTCTTCAAATATTAATTCTATAACCTCTTAGTTGGGCAACTTTGGGCAAGTTACTTAACTTCTTTGAATCTAAACTTCCCAAACTAGAAAAAGGAAATCGCAACAGTATTTATGTTATGCATTGCTACAAAGCTTAAATGATTTAATCTATGCAGAAAACTTACCCTATAAGCAGACACAGATAAGATATATGCAGTCAGTGTAAGCAATTATAATTAATATTTGTTGAATGAATGAATGCATAATAAAGTTTCTGGGTATTCTAAAGGAGCTTTAATGTCTATATTTTAGCTGCTGGATATAAAATAACAGTGTCTCTATTTAAGGATAAGCATTCTAAATAATATGAACACAGACTTTATTTTAAAATAGCTGAACCAATTTACTATTCTAATTGTTATGGTTACATGCCATGAAAGAAGCCTCTAGTATATCCCTTGGGTTTCTTCATAAAAAAAATAAAAAGACAGTACGGAATAAATTTTATAGTTTCTGATTTATTAATATATACAGTGACTATTGGCTATATTGAGTTTCAGTTGCCTGTTGGAACAAAGGCATGAGGTATGGGAGGCAGGTGAAGGGCCAAACTAAAGTGAAGCAAGAAATAGAAGTGCCTTGGAACAATCTTGCCAGCACAAACTAAGACTAAGTCTCTTGTTTTCTACAGGTTTTATTCCTGTCCCCTGGGGAGTCCAAGGGCATGTGTTTAGTGTTACAGCAAAGGAAGGGGTGCTAAGTAGGTCCAGGTAGAGGGTTTTTTTAAAGGCAAACTGGCTTTTTCCCAGCTTCAGGTCAACTGCATTGCTATTTAAGTCACAGCTGGTGTTTTCTCTCCTGTCCAAGAATGGACTATTCCTAAGACTCGATATAAATAAAAGATTTCAATATACTAGAGTCTCTAAAAAATTTTAAGACAGTACCCATTTTCTTTCTTTTTAAAGATTGTATTTATTTCTTTTAAGAGAGAGGGGAAGAGAGGGAGAGAAACATCAATGTGTTGTTGCCTCCCATGTGCCCCCTACTGGGGAGCGGGCCCGAAACCCAGGCATGTGCCCTGACTAGGAATCGAATCAGTGATCCTTTGGTTCACAGGCTGGCAGTCAATCCACTGAGCCACACCAGCCAGGGAGTACCCATTTTTTCCCCTAATTTCTCTTGTAGAAGATCACTGTATCATTGAAAAATTCAGAAGGAAGACATGCACAAGATAGATTGCACAATGTTCCTGAAAGATCACATTGTACTAGAGGTTTGAAATCTAGTTTCCATGCTAACTCTGCCCTCATTTTATGTGGCCACTGGTTATGTTGTGTTAAATCTTTGGGTTCTATTCTGTTCTGTTCTGTTCTGTTCTGTTCTGTTCTATTCTATTCTTAATTTTCCCTATTCTTTATTGTATTTTTAGAGAGAGGGGTAGAGAGGGGGGAAAAGGGAAGAAAACCATCGATGTGGTAGAGAAGCATCAATTGGTTGAATCTCTATGCACCCCAACCAAGGACTAAACCCACAACCTAGGCATGTGCCCTGACCAGGAATCTGACCAGTGATCTGGGAGTTTGTGGGAGAATGTACAACCAACTGAGCCACTCCAGTCAGGGCTGGGTTCAGGTTTCTGTTTTTCCATTATTATGCTCTCTCATAGAACTTATCCAGTCAGAAATATTATAAGTAGATTGAACCTTAAGCTTTTGAATCTTTAGCATTATAAAAAATCAGTTTTTCTTAATTTCTCCTGTTATGAATAACCATTAACCAAAAACACTGAGTATATCAAATATTGAAAATAATAAGCAGTGTCCTAAAACATGTTAATTACTGTATTTAAACATTTGAAATAAGTTACTTTCATAAAATGACAAATTTTATTACATATATTTCTATTGATCCATTACCAACATAAATTATTTTCTGAATTATTAAAAAATACTTCAAACTTGAATTCATGGAAGAAAAAAAAGATCTTTGTTGTCAATTCCAAGAAACCCAGTTCTGAAAAGTTTTCAAATGTTAGTGAAGGCTTTTCAGGTTCCTTGAATGCACCTGCTTGATCAGAGCTTCAACAAAGTATTTTCATTGGCAAATATGTAATTTGTGAATAAATAAGAAGTTGGATCCTGAAAAACTGGAATAATAAGCTCATGCCTTCAAGTCTTGGTCTAAAGGTTTGCAAGCAGTTTTTCCCAAACTTTGCAAAATTAATTCCAGCAAATCCAAGTGCTTAGGATACAAGGGGATGACAGCATACAGAGGCCTTTTCACACGTTGCTCCCCACAGTCAGAGGTCCTTCTCTATTAGCTCTCTTGGCAGTCCACAGGCCCTCAGGAAGGTCCTCGGGAAACTTCTTTCAGGGGTGTGTGTGTGTGTGTGTGTGTGTGTGTGTGTACTGAGCCAGTGGATGGCTGCTCATCCACCCCGCAGGCAAAACGTTTCCCTCGGATGAACAATCCTGCATTGTGAGTGTTCTGCAGGTGTCTCTGGGTGTCAGCTGGCCTCTGTTTATTATTGGCATGCTGTGCACAGGGAGGCCAAGCCGGCCATCAGTAGCAACTCTCTGCAAATGGGTCAAGGAAATGAAAATAAAGCCTGTGCAGCAGGATCTTTTACAGTCTGGGGTTTTGCTAGCAAACTCTGCCTGAGTTTCTCTTTAGGTGCTACTTTAAAATTGCCCCTTGTTTGACTTGGCCCGGACTTCACACGGCGGGGCAGTGTGAGATATGCGGAGGGAGCCCAGCTGGAGGCAGGTGCGCTGCTTTTCCGTGTTAGCTCTTCTCGGAGGAACACATCCTCTGCTCGGTTCTGAGACATTTCTCTTCTTTAGAAGTTTGTTTGTATAATTTGTTTTCCAAAAATGGAGAAAGGGGGAGTACTATTAAAGGCATTAGGAGTCATTTCCATGATGTTGAACTATTTTGTTTTTCACTATTACTTATAGTTGAATAAAAAGAAACAAACATCTTTTAAAATTTGAAACCTTTTCCTTTTCAGTTCACATTTCCCATGACCCAAGAATAAGAATGCAGCTTTCTTATCAAGAATGCCATATGATGAGTTTCCAAACACCACTTAATGCATGGGAAGACCACGGGTTTACTTCTTAGGCTCATTCATAATAAGGTATATCAAGTTTAATATCTACAGTTTCTGCTGGAGGAAGTGTTCATTTATGGAAGTTTCTCAGCACAATTGGTTTATGATAAATCAGTTCTGCAACCACCTTTGCCATCTTTTCCTGTAACTACCCTGATAACTACTCTGGAAATCTTTGAACTGATTCTGTGACAAAAAATTTTTCTCTGCCTAATGACCTATATTATTCAAAGTGATAGCTTATATCATTAGAGAAGTTGCTGTTTATTATATTCGTGAAATCTATAATCGGTCTTAAACATCTTCATTTGTTCATTTACTCACTGACTCAATGAGCATGGACGGAGCCTACACTGTGTGGTAGGCAACAGCAGACAAGGCAGTGACACAAAGACAACAATCTTCCCACCCTCTGCCCACCCTCCACCTGACCTACAGCAACCAGAAGGACGCTTTGAAAACATGAGTCATCTCATTATTCCTCTGCTTAAGACTGCTGTGATCACCTTTAAGGCTAATTTCTCATCCTCTCCCCACCTTCACATCGCACCCCACACCTGCCCTCACTCTGCTCCAGCACTGCTGGCTTTGCTACTGTTCCTCAGACACACAGAGAATCTGCCCCTGACGTCCTGGTCTACAAACTGTAGTTGTGCATTTCTCTATTATCACCATGGCATTTATCTCCTGATCTGATTCTGTTTTCATTAATCTCCAGCTTTGGTCTGGTCTCTTTTTTATTTTAAGTCTCATAAGGACAAAGCTTTTCTTTCTTGTGTCCCCTGTGTCTGGAACAGTTCCTCATATAGCAGAAATTTAATAAATATCGGCTCAATGATAGAATGAAAGCACTGATGCCTGGATCTTATTCTAACTAGAAAGAGTCACATGTATTGCTTCTCAGCCTTTTGGCTAAGATCAAGTGTAGTATCTGTTCTTATCAGAAGAAGTCACATGTGAATAAACAATCATACTACATCATCATAAACCATTACAGTCTTATATACAATATGCTATAGTAATCATACCTCTGTTTGTGTTTGTTAAAATGTAAATTTACTAAAATATAGATCCACATTATATTAAAGATATGTTTAGAAGTCAAGGAAAGCCTTATTTGTGTCAGATTTTCTTATTTTTCTAATTTTTTTTTTTGGCCACTTTTGTCTATAATTCTCTCATTACTTCCCAAACTGTTGGGAGGTTAAAAAAGAAAAAAAAAAAGGAAAAAAAGATGGAGGAAAGAAGGGAGGAGAGAAGAAGGAAGGACTGTTTCTAAGAAAGAATTTTCAGCTGGTTCTCAAGAACTTTGGAGTTTTGGAGTTAATCTTGGGAAAACTGCTTGACTACCCATGAAAAGGATGCCTTTTTAAAGGTCTTTAAATAGTAGGAACATGATGCGACAACATCATTGAATTTGTTTTTGTTAGTTATATATTAAGACAATCATAGCACTTACTCAAGCTAAATTTTTTTTTTGTATTTTGTGAGTTGGGATGTTTCCTGATAAATTGTTTCTGTTTAGTAAATAAAAATGATTAAGGTGTGTTCACAAAAATCGTTCTTGTAGCCTAGAAATGGGTAATTTCTATTGCTCCTATACTTATTCTTACTGGCATATGTTGTACTATTACTTCCCTCTTCTTTACCAATTAGATTTTTACTTTTCTTTTTCAATTGTTTAGAAACATCAAGTTCTACTTGACCATCTGCCTGGCTTATCTGACCTAAAAATATTTTTTGTGGGCATGGTTAACTCAATAGTGTAACTTTTGTCTGGTTCCATTCTCTTGACAGTCTCCAAAACCTAGCAGTTGATCTTTCCCTTCAAAGAACACACTTGCAGCACACCTAGCCAAAAGTCCTAGCTTGCCTGTACTCCTTCGATAAGACTGGACCTTTCAGGCAGGTTTTTTACACTGAGGCCCTCCCCAAAATCTCCAGTGATTTTTCTGAAGCTCACAGACAAGTCATATTTACACTTTGAATTCTATGTTGCCTGCTCAAAGCCCTTATAAATCCTACATAGCTTCTCCTCCTAGCTGAGCATTGATTGCTCAAATATTCTCACTTCCAGCTTTCTCTTGTCACCTGTTAAATTAATTTTGTCTACAATGACTTCCTAATATACCTAAATCAAAGAAAATTGTATCCTTCCATGTTCGCCAGTCCTTCTAGGCAGCCATGTGTCTCACTCTGAGTTACATGTATACACCAGCAAACCCAGCTTAAAACACTGTGAAGTTGAAGTATTACCAACCCCCACTGCTACAGGTCATTTCTTATTGAGAGAGAACCTCTCCGCCTACCTTGCTTGAATGTGCTTTGGGTATTTAGGTCTTTCTCCTTTTTTTTACAATTTTTAGTCAGTGGCTTTCATTTAACTCAATGGAACTGAAAGTATGATGACTTAATAAGCTACATTTAAAAGAGTGGGTAAAAGGACCCCATTACAGAATAGGCAATGGAAAGTCTGAGGGAGGGGGAGAGGTGGAGAGAGCAGATGGTTCATCAACCACCATTTGCCAGGATGGTATATATTCCCATTTGCTTTGGTGGAACAAGCTTTTGATGAATAATATGTTTCACAATCCTAAACCAGCCACTACCAGGTCATTGTTTGCAATTAAATAAAGATCATATGTGTTTAAGGTGTGAAACAAACTGATTTTATACACAAACACACAGTGAAATGATTACTATAGTCAAACTAATTAATATATCATCTCCTCACATATTTACCTTTTTTTTTGTGATGAAAGCTCATGAAGTCTACTTTCTTAACAGATCTAGTATCAGTACAATATTATTACCCACAGTCGTCATGACTATACGTTAGATCTCTAGACTTATTTGTCATACCTATCACTAACTTTCTACCCTTTGACCAGCACCTCCCCATTCTCCTTCCCCAGCCCCTGCTTTATGAGTTTGACTTTTTTATATTTCATATGGAAATGAGATCATGCAGTATTTGTCTTTATCTTATAATTTAATTATTTCTGATTTCCTTCATGCTTATTGTTTGAAGGACTATACAATAATTCTGCAGTAAATGGTACATTTCTATGGTCCTAGGGACATTTTGATATGACCACTCACTATTTTTAGTTCCATGTGTCAAGTTTTTCTAAATGTGTATTGTGACAGTTTTCTTTGATCTGTGTTTTTTCCAATTTCAGTAAATTATTGAACATCTAGATTTTCTTTTCCTTTTTTTTTCTTTTTGGTGGGTGAAGGGAATTTGATAAAACAGTTCCTTATGTTCCCTTGAAAGAGTGTAAGAGAATCTATGAAATGCTAAAGGGAAGAATAATGAAGCGTGTGTGGCTGGACTTCACCATTCTACTAATAGCCAAGACGTTGTCAGATTGAGCAATGGAACCAAATATAACATAACAGACCTCAGAACATACAAAATAATTCAGTATAAAAAAGAGTAGTGTTTCAAAACAGCACTGAAAGGACTGTTTATTTTTTAAAAAAAGCTCTTGGAAAACTATTTGGAACCGAACAAAAGAAAAACTTTTAAAAAGGGTTGCTTTCTAAAATTGAAATACATTGCATATAGATTAAACCTGAATAATATATATAGGAAAACTATAAAAAACACTAGAAGAAAATAATGACACCCCAAAAATGTTGGGATGGTGAAAATACATACTGAACATGCCACCGAAGTCATAACTGAGAAAAATATTTCGTCATAAAAAGTTTTTTTAACCTTGATTTTTAAAACATAGATAAAATTAAGAGGTAAAGAAAAGTTGGGAAAAATATAAATCTATCTACAAAAACGCTTTGAACAAGAAATAATTCTAGTTACATACACTATGCCAGATTTGTCCTACATGCAAATCATTGATGATCCCTGCTCTCATAAAGTTTTCAGTCTAGTGGGATTAAATAGTTTTTTATTTTATTAAATATCCACACAGATGAATATACAGTTATAATCTATGATAATCTCTGTGAAGAAAAATTGCATGATTGTATAAGAAGCAATACTAAGGAAATCTAGGTTGTATTTTGGGATCTAGAAGATCACATTGAGGTAGTTGCATTTGTAATGTAATTTTACATTTTTCATATTAATATCATAAAACAAATCCATTTAATTTATTTATTAATATATTCATAGTTATAAAATATATAGATTATAAGCATTTCCATGTCATATTATCACTTATTTATCAGTCCTTACATTAGTACAGTGTGTATTATATTCTTAAAATACAGTGAATTCTTTAATTTAATAAGAAAATTACATTTAACCTGATTAAAAATATGGCCCTGCAAATCAATATGTAATGCATCAAACAAATTCACAAATAACCAATAAATGGGAAAAATATTTAATCTCACTTGTGAAAAAATGCAAATTGAAACAAGATATATAGTTTAATAAAAGGTATCTTCTAAGTATAGTGCATACACTCAAACATATCTGTTTGCCAAATTAGTGTAATCTTCCTGGAGGAAAATTAAGCAATAAGAAACTTAAATTGGTGCACGCCTTTTGCTCCAGGAACTCTATACTGAGAACCATACCCTAAGGAAATCATCATGAATCCTCACTAACATGTATGAACAAAGATATTTTCTGAAGAATCATTTTGATAGCTGAATTTTTTCAAACTGCAAGTCCAAAAGTAAATACATAGTGCATTTTTCACTGTATATGGATAATGGGTAGAGCACTACAGCGTCAATTACCCTAATGGGTCCCTGCTGAAAATTATTGTCTGTACAATTGTCAAGGGTCTGAACAGAGTTATCAAGAGTCTGGAGTCTTATTATTCTCCTGAATTTATCAATTGCTCCCTTGATGAGAACAAAAGAAATGGATTCTCATTTACTCAATTTATGAGTGATATACATGGCAAAACTCTATTAAGTTTCACTGAGATATATAGCCTACATAAGGACCAAAACAGTGTCTTGGCTGATAGTACACATTCTACTAAGGTTGGAAAAAAAGCTCCTTGTGGAAACAATTGATACCAGAAGGTGTCTTGATTTCTGTTGTGCCAGGGGAAAGTATGATCATATTGAAAGCTACCTGCTTCCAAATTGAAATAGTTCCATTATGCATTTTTTTCTGTATTAGAAAAATTCATTTCCTTTACTGATGAAGACACGTTTTTTACTGCTGAAAAAAGTCTTTTTTTTCTCATTTTTCCCAGACTTATTGTAAACTCCACATTTTATTTGATCTTTCTTATAGTTTACATGTTGGTTCTAGATTTAGAAGAGTCTTATCAATATCCATTTACAAATGGTGTGCAGGGTGAGTTGGTGTTGGAAAAGTCTCCCATGTATTTTATATGAATTGTTATTCCAAAGAGGGCGATTTTTAAAAACTTATTCTCAAATCTGAAGGACTTTAACCAAATCACTGATTTCACAAGTTGATTTGTAGAAATGGTTTGTCAAATAGAAGTTTTATGTTTGCATATATAGTGATTTTTTCTGATTTAAAATGATTTTATCGATAGAGTTATCTTTGGAAAGTAGCAAAATCTTTATTTTTTTGTCTTACAAATATTATAAAAATGGCATATTGGAAAAAAATGATTCATGGCAGCTTTCCATTTTTACCTCAACCCTAGCTCAATTCCTATTCCAGAGGGAAGCATTGTTAAAAAATTAGATGTGTGCCCATCTCGACCTTTACCTATGCATTCACATTTAAACGTATGTACACATATACAGTGTTCAAACTTAATTGTGATCACAATTTACATTATATTTTATTTTATTTTTATAGTTGACTTGAAGAACTTTTCAGGGCTCCATAGTATATTTATAACAAATGAAAAGATATAGTATCTATATTAATAAAGACATTTAATCAATTTGTATTCATTGTGATTATCAATATGTTTACTACTTTATTTTCCTGCTATCTTATGCATTTTTAAACCAAGGCCTCGTCACTCAAGGCCACTGTTTATTTCATTTAATGTCTTCTTTCTTGAGTTTATTCATATTTATTATTTTAACCTTCTTATAGTAACTGTATTAGAATATAAAGGGTCTGTGGTTAGTGACTTTGTAAGACCTGACTCTGAAAATTTGTTTTTAATATTGAGAACTTATTTTCTTTTATGCCTTTGTTTATTTCTTCCCCTGCACTTTCTCAGTCCTATCCTTCTAGCACTCCTATTAGACAAATGGTAGAAGTTGTAAATTTATCTTTCATGTTTCAGCTTTTCTTTCATATTTTCCATTTCCAGGCCCTTTTGTGTTACATTTTAGATATGAATTTTATATTCAAGTTTAGTGTTTTAATCTTTAAATACATTGATTTTCCCCTTTAACCCATACATATGAAGTAGTATTATTTAGATGACCACATATATCAATCAGGTGGTCAGTTGTACTTGGCTGGGTTAAGCAGAAAAAATGTAATAGATAGAAGGAGATGTTCACAAAGTTATCTGAGTCAGGAGGAGCAGTCTGTAATTGAGAAGTCCAGGAAAACTCTCAGAACATGACAGAAGTTGCTGCATAAGGTATTCTGCTTCTGTACTGTGAAGAATCCAGCACCATGATGGCTGCCTTCATGTCCAAATGCCTCGACCACAATCTAGGCATAAGGTGCCATTACATTACACCTCTGCTGGATACCAGACCATGAGGCCTCAGGCCTGACATGTACCAGTAAATAGATGTCGCGTGTGGCTTCTGAATGCCTACAAAGCCAGAGAATGGACACTTGGGCCTCTGCTAGAGCTGCCCCAGAAAAGCCAAATGCTTCCCTGATTGTGCTTGTCACCGAGAAAGTAACAACAGTGTGGCCTCTATCTCAGCATGTTTATAACTGCCTTCCAAACCACACACATTGCATTCTTCTTTTAAGAAGCTAGCTAGATCCTACACAGAACCCAAATGGTAGAGGTGTTTGAGAAATTCAGACTTTCAAGTCTCTAGCACGCAATATGGCATGCAACAGAAAGGTTGGAATAGAGCTGGGAGAGGACATCTACAGTATTTGACACGTGGTATTTTTAATTTTCAAATTTTTATTCCTTTTTCATAGTTGCCTAACTTTATTTTATAGATTCAATACCTTCTTAACTTCAAGTACGTTAAATGCCACTTTTAAAGTTTTTCTCTACTTTTACTATTTTATTGACTATTTTCGGTTGCTAATTCTTTAGTTTGTTGAGTTTGGCACTTCTCTTGACTATTGGTTTTCATCAAATGTTTAGCAAGTTTGATGCATTTGTTCACATTTGTACATGATAACTCCAGTTTGCCTTTGGAAAATGTAGGGGCTGATTGCCTTGGCCAGCTTTTTGTGGTGTGTGTAGAACATGTATGCATTTGAGATGTATGGGTGGTAAATCTCCTGGATTTTCTACCTCTTGGGTCACTGTCCTCATCTCTGGGTCAGAATTTTCAATGCAGACTTTCTCCCAGGAGCAAATTTGGTTCCTTAATGCTTTTCTCCCTGAACTGTCTTATGGAGATAAGAGGTTACCTCAAGCTTCACCTATCTTATTTTTCTAGCATCAATATTCACTTTGGAGTTCCTCTCAGGCAAACTCTTTACTTTGTTAAGAAAGAAACCAAGATTTTTTTAACTTTTATTTTAAATTAATAGCTGAAAGCAAGTTAAAATAACTACTTTTGCTCAATACTCTAAGGAAGCACAATATTTTAAATCACATACTCAGAACTTAAAAACCAGTTAGAGACATTAAAATTACTCCAGAAATACAAAGAATCTTAGAAAAAAATCATATGAACACGGAACTCACTGGGGAGTTGATTTCTTGAATATTTTTCTATGGAATGTGTGTTCTGGCACAAGTATTCCCCTTTCCTTAAAACTACCTAAAGGTCTTTCAAGTTCACTACAAACATGGAATAATGTCTCTCTCGTGAGTTTACTAATGACACAATGACACTCATGGCCATCTGTGTTTGATACCAAGTGCCAACACCAAGCACTTGATGAAATAGGCGCGTGCTTTTAACAAGTTTAGGGGGTGGCTGAGGAACACGTGGATGTCTGAAGAAACATTTTAAAGAAAAGGATCGCATTAGCTCACTTTTTCAAGGGAAGTGACGAAGTTTAACAGAGTCCACTCTGTTCCTACACTCTACACAACTTCGAGCAGGTCTACTCTGTCTAGTTTGGGGGGAGAGCAATGACAGAAGACAGAAGAAGAATTGTGCCTAATAACTTTCCAGTACTTTTGAGAGGTGTTTAACATATAAGCAATCCTAGCAGATTGGAATATATCAAATGAGGTATACTAACTTAAAAAGTATTTGTTAATTTAGAGAAGAAACAAGATAAAATGCCACTTACCTTTATTTAGAGAATAACAATAAATTCAAACAAACTGATCAAACTAATTTCACAATAAGCTAAGAACTTTTCAAATGCTTTAAATTTGCTGGGTTGTTCTTTTTTCTTTTGGGTAGGAAATTATTTCGATTTTTCAGCTGCCTCTGGTTGGGTCTTAAATCTATACTTTATTTCTGGCAATGATATGATAGTGTCATTCTGTTTGTTTGTTTGTTTTGCCTTACAATATCTGTTATGGCTATTCATATAATTTCCCCTCAAACAGTTGTATAAATAAACTGCAGTTTCTTTTTTTGATTTTATTTTAATCATTGTTCAAGTACAGTTTTCTCCCCTTTACTCCATTCCAGCCCACTGAACCCTCCCTCCCAACTTCCCTCCCATTACCACCCTCCCCCTAGTTTTTATCCATGTGTCTTTTAACTTTGTTCCTGTAAACCCTTCCCTTTTTCCCCTGAAATTCCCTTTTCTCTCTCCTCTGGTCACTTTCTGCCTGTCCTCTATTATAGTGTCTTTGACTATATTTTGCTTGTTTCTTTGTTTTGTTGTTTAGGTTCCTGTTAAAGGTGATATCATATGGTATTTATCTTTCACTGCCTGGCATATTTCACTTAGCATAATGCTTTCCAGTTGCATCCATGATGTTGCATAGGGTAGGAGCTCCTTCTTTCATAGCAGCACAATTTACAATAGCTAAGTGCTGGAAGCAACCTAGATGCCCATCAGTAAATGAATGGATCAACAAACTATGGTACATTTACACAATGGAATTCTATGCAGCAGAAAGAAAGAACTTCAGTTTCTTAAGCTTCTGGATTCTATATGAATTAAAGACTTGCTTCATGCAAGTTCTGTCTCTTTTAAAACAGACATGTTGATGAGCCATTGATTTTATTTAGAAAGATTATTATTTGGACAAGATACCTACCTCCAGTAAATCAACAGATGTCCTTCCTATAAACATATAGAGAGAACTACTTTGCCTCATTGTGTCCTTAATTTTTACAAAAATTATTTGAAGAATTTAGTATAGTTTTAATAATAAACTTCTAAATTCCAGAAAAATTCCTTTGTTCATAGAAATAAGCCTTACATAAATCTAGTTGTTGCTCCTCAATTTATTATGTCAAAGATCCAAGATAGTATTTTTCCTCATATTTTTAATGACATTCTAAGCCTTGATGATATAAACTTATTTCTGTGTTCAAAAAATGTATTGTAATTAAGTACATAAATTTTTACATGCATCAGATTTGTGTATACAGGTAGAAAAAGTATTTTATATGACTGATAAATACTATAATTAATATGCAATGATAGATTTCTCATATTATTCTTATATCATGAAGTGTTGAATAAAAATATTTTAAGGTTTTGAGGCCACACATCTTTCTCTTATAATTTAACACTTTCTGAAAATATGAATAGAACATTGGGATAGAAAATAACATTTCACGTAAAATGTCAATAATCTTTTACTGCAATGTCCATAGATTTCAATGAGTAAGCCTATAGACACATTAGTGATGTCATTGGAGTCAAATGTGAAATATGAAACCAACCTTCATTGTAACAAGTAATACAACAATCTGAATAATACTTTAGCCAGTCTTTAGGATAAAATGATGTGAACATTATATTTATGTAAGTCATAACCACCTAAAATATTTTTTCTGTAGCCATTTTTAAAATTAATGCTCTATTTTTTCTAGGTGAAAGTAGGTGGTTTAACAAATATTAATTTTTTTAATTTTATTTATTTATTTTTAGAAAGAGGGAAAGAGAGGGAAAGAAACATGAATGTGTGGTTGCCTCTCGCACACCCACTACTGGAGACCCAGGCATTTGTTCTGACAGGGAATCAAACCAGTGACCCTTTGGTTCACAGGCCAGCACTCAATCCACTGAGCCACACCAGCCAGAGTAAAATAGTTACTAATTAAGTAAATGGAATAAATTCAAGTTCCTTTTCATGACAGATTTTAGTGTTTCCACCACTTTTTAGAGCTATCTTCTTCAGTTTAAGTGTTATCTCATCTAGGAAGCTTTCCATGCTCAAGCCCAGGGTAATGGAAGGGAGTCTCTTATGTAATTTGTAATAACCTCTATGAAGACCCTTGTCACTTCTGTTTTAATAGTGTCAGTGTATCCACCCACTTCTGCAGTCTTGTGAGAGGTTGGGACTATGTCTGCAGAGAAGCTTCCAGCACACAAAAGATGATCCATAAATGCTGAAGAAAGAAAAGTCAAGGCAGTTAGAAAACAGTTCATTCCAGCTGAGATTCATTGGTCAGCTTATCTCATTGAGGATATATGATAGACATACTAAGCATCATTTCACAAGCTTCCTTTTTGAAATTTTGAAATGTATGAGTACATCATTCTTTGTCTTATTAAAAAGAGACTTCACACCTTGGCCAGTGTGGCTCCGTGGATTGAGCCACAAGTTCACTGGCTTGATTCCCAGTCAGGGCACATGTCTGGGTCACAAGCCAGGTCCCCAGTAGAGGGTGCAAGAGAGGCAACCACACATTGATGTTTCTTTCTCTCTCTTTCTCCTTCCCTTCCCCTCTCTCTAAAAATAAATAAAATAAAATAAATAATTTTTAAAAAAAGAGAGACTTCATCGCTCACTGTTGAAACTATGTGGCTGCTATTGCATCCTCTTTTCATACAAAACTTTTGTTTTTCAGCTACTTCATCTATTGCAATTTTATATACTTATTACCTCCCATAATCTTGCTTTATTCCACATTTGTTCATTCCCTGATTCATTCCAACTTTCTCCCTTGGATTTTGTTGTACTTTTACAACTGCTCTCCTTTCTGACCCTGGACCTTTGGTTTACACGGAGTTTAACTTCTCAGATCTCAAGTGCTGGATGCCTTATGTTCAGTTTGTGAGGTTCTTTACAACCTGCTCCCCAGCAATGCAGCTTCTCAACTCACTGCTCTTGGAAAACAAAGTACATACAACTGACCAAGTGTCCACAGATTGTGGGTTAGCCAGCTGTGATAGAGGGTTGGCCTGCTGTGATGGCAGTCTGTAGTTTCAAAAACTAACCAAACCATAAGGATATCACACCCATGGCCTTAGTCATGATCCTTGAAGCACTAATGATTAACAGCTCGATGGAACAGTCAGTCACCATTACACCCTTCAAAATAACTAGATGGCAAATTTGGGTTACATGCTTTTAAGCATGCAAAACTTTTCATCTAATGAATAAAAACTTTACATGAAAAATAAATTGTTATCATAGCTAATCACAATTTATGCAATTAAGTCATGTTTCAAGGAACAGCTATACAATGATAGCCATATATATGTATATTTGTTTGGGGTATATACATATTTGTTGCAATTGATATTGAATATATATGCTTTTTGCTATCAATGTGATATGATAGCACTGAAAAGGTAGTTAAGCACATATTTTATGTATCTTAAATATACAACTTGTATATTATTAATATCTTGGTAAAAGAGGACTACAATGTAAGTACATTGTTTTAAGGTATATTTTTCTATATATGTAGGGAATCGCATTATCCATAGAGTTCAGAGGTGATTTGGATCAATCAACTCATATCTGTCATAAGCTACAGTACTGAAGTTAGTCTACAGAGTGTTACAATGTGGGTGTTCACTTTTCATCCTTACAGAGTCAATAGTCCTGCTGTGAAATGGAGACATGCATGTGTAAAGGCAAAAAGGTAAGAAAATATAGAAACCAAATGAATGGACAGATGTCTCATTTCAGTGCGAGTTCAGAGAAGGGAGCATTTGCATCAAGCTGGGGCGATGTGAAGGTTTTCCCACATAGGTGGGAACTAAACTGAGACTTATAAGATGGATAGAAAGATACTCACATACTAGTTTCCTGAGGTTGCCTCAACAAAATATCACAAACTGAGTCCCTTATAACATGAGAAATTTATTATTTCACATCGCTGGAGGCCAAAAGTCCAAAATCAAGGTGTGGGAAGAATTGGCTCCTTCTGGAGACTTGAAGTGAGAAACTACCCCATGCATCTCTCCTAGCCTCTGGTGTAGCTGCCATCCTGGGTGCCTCTTGGCTTATAGAAGCATTCCTCTAATGTCAGCCTCTGTAATCCCATGGCCTTCTCTGTGTCTTCTCTTTTTCTTAGAAGGATATTAGCCAATGGATTTAGGGCTGATGGCATACCTGGGGTGATTTCATTTTAGGATTCTTAACTAATTACATCTACAAAGTCACTATTTTGAAACAAAGTCACATTGTAAGGTTTAGGATAAACATGAATTTTGAGTGGGATACTGTACAACTCACTATAGTTGGGCAGGATAATTCTCAGAGAGGCAGAGGATTCTGATTGAATTTGTTCAAAGACTTGGTAGGTAACATTAAAAAAAATGTGAAGATTGATTATTCAATAGCAAGATAAGTCTAAAAAATATAAAAACTCAAAAACTAATTAAAACATGGCTTGCCAGACAATACACTACTGAAGGAAAGATTCAGCTAGAGGGTACACCATGTATTCTCCAATAAACAATAACAATAAAACAGCTATCCATTCCGAGCCCTTAGTATGTGCCAGGCACAAAGTGTTTTACTTGTATTATTAATATGATAAATTTTGACCAAGACCCTACAATATGGATGTAGTTATTACACCCACTGTTTAAAGAAAATATTAAGCTTTTGAGATGTTAAACCACTGTGCCCCAGTTATAGAGCTGGTAAGTGATGGGACTAGACCCCAAACTTGGACAATCTGAATTCAGGGGGCCACAGGCATTCCCAAAGTCAGGGCTGATCCAGCACTATAGAAAGGGGTATAGCTGGAAAGAAGTTTGGGGACAGCTTTTGAGGTTGGTGAAATTCAGGTAAGAAAGATTGGTCTCTGGTAAGAAGTAAGTGGTATTGAAGTGTTTGAGAGGATGTGTAACATCATGTACACAGTTAAGTTGGGAAGATGATGCCAATGACTAATGTTCAGGAGAGACTGAAGAATCAGGGTTTTGATGCAATCTGTTAGGAGATATTTGTACTAAAAAGGTTTTCTGATAGTCAAGAGGTGATAAAGGCCTGAACTAGTCTGTGGTGGCAATTACGACTTGTATGGTATTGTATGGTATTTTATGGACAATTCTACTTCCTCAAAAGTTTCAGTTTTTATCACCTAGAGCAAAACAATGCAACCCTCCTGTTCCCACCTTAAATGTTTAGCTATAATATACTATCGACAAAATCATGCATGATCCTTTCCTATATAATTACAGGGTGTGCCACAGTGCAGATGTCTCCATGCAAAGAAGGAATAGCCTGCAATTAGCCAGAAGAATTCTGTAGCAAATGTGGTTAGAGGCAAAAGGTTTACTCTAAATTTGACAGCTCAAGCCATAGCTATAAATAGTTTGTTGGGGTTTTCTTTTTGTCTTTGTCAAGGACATTTTTGCTTCATCTAAGAATTTTCTGCAAAATAATGTTACAGCTATGGATGCCATATGTAAAAGCTGTTTTTGCTTTGGATTGGTTTCTCCCTACTCAAAATGGTCTGAATAATCCATTATGAAAATGTCTTTGCATTTTTCCTGCATCTGGAAGGTATGCACATGAATTTATAATGCTTATGTGAGGCATAAGTCAGTGGTTAATCCATCTGATTGTAAATCATGTGACTATGTACCATGACCACATTAAAACTTAACCACAAATAAAAAGGAAGAATGGTCTCTGACCATAATTGTGGCTCTTAGAATCAAGACCCTCACAAGCATTTAGTCCTAAATGTGTCACGTGTAGGAAATGCTTGAAAATCACATTAGTTAATCTCTAACATGTGCAGCACATGGAATGGCAGGTTATTGGCTTTGGAGATGCTTATTTTGTGGAAAGACAGAAAGGATCACACCATACTCAATGCAAAGGCGTTATGGCAGATCATGTAACATATACGAACATCAGAGATCTCTACCTCACAAAATTCAATCAATTCCTACACATCAGGATTAACAATGTATTTTAGACCATTATGGAGCATACATTTGAACTCAAATTTAAGTGTGACATATTTGAATGAAATTATGGTGCTATTCTGTAGGAAAATAACATAAAATACAGATTAACAACATATCACTAAGTTTGGTGTTTTTGAGTTAAAGTAATGCTTTTGCCCTGATGCATGCAAATGCTCTCAGAGAGGTCGGAGTAGCAGTCTATTATGGTCTATGAATGATAAATTTCCTCTTCAAACAGAACTTTGATTAGTAACTAAAAAGCTCTGAATATGATTTGGTCATAATAATAAATATGTACATCATAGAAAAATTTAATAGCTAAATTAATTTTTATTATTTTAATATTTTGCTATGAAAATGGAAAAACTGAAATATAATTTTATGATCTTTCAATTCTTACATACAAAATATTTTTATGTACCAGATTTTTAAAAAGTTTCCTATTATAAAATAAGATGTTTATTTCTTCCTTTGTTTTCTTTTTTCCTCACTGACACTGTCCAAATAGCTCACAATCTGTGGCAGGTTCTCTTCTTGGCTTTTTTGTTTTGTTTTGTTTTGTTTTGTTTGTGATATCTGCATGTAAATTTTAGACAAAGGGTGAGATTTACCCCCAGCCCAACTTTTAATTATGTTTATTTTAACTCTAAAATGCATCATTACTGAACTAAGGATCCCTAACACGGAAGCTTTGAAACGTATGAAAAATATCATCAGTCATCAGTCATACAGTAAATTACTACCAGGATTTTTTTACGAATGCTCTTTGTCATGTTTATCCAACAAGAAGGTCCTTCTTTAAACCAGTTACAGCAAAAGAAGAGCATCTTTCCAGGCCGTTGTGCCACGACCCAGGGTCGATGCCCAGGAAGTGTTTAATCTCACTAAAACCTCTTTGTTAAAAAATTGACTCACTTTGTGTACTGTATTTGAGCGGTGAAATCTTTTAAAGTATTAAACAAAGCCCCTAAATAATCTCTGAGTTTTCTCTGGTGCTTTCTTTGTCACACGTGAGCACAGCCTCACCTGTATATCGTTGGGCAGTGCAATAAGGATGACTGCATAGATGGCAGACCCATGCGTGCGCTTTGAATCTAAACTAAGTTAACTCTGAAATCGTTATGTATTCCTATGCTGGGATTCTTAAGGTGGTTGTACCTTTACAACACATACACATTTCATTGTAAAGATAATTTTAATTTAAAATATCTGGCTTTCTCTGTAGGCAAAATGTAGTACAAAAGTGTATTATTATATTTATTTATCACCCTCATTATTAACTACTCCTTCCCCAAATAAGTTTACATATTTAAAGAAAAAATCCTTTAAAGTACAAAACCCTGTTTAGGGTAGATAATTTGCTTCTAAATGAAGAAGTACTTGGTGCAACTTTATATCTGTAAGCTATCATCTTTCAGTTAACAATGTTGATACCTCATGAATGAGGGCAAAGATAGTTCTTTCTTATTTTCAAAGCATACCTAATATAATTAAATCTATACTTTTACAATTATTAACAGAAAAGCTAATGTCTTCAGATGATTAAAAATTAACAAGATACACCCTAGAGATGTCCTAGAGTGCTCTACCATCTAATAAGATTTAGATGTCCTTAGTACCATACCGTCTGAGAGGGAGTGAGTGTTGGGTGTGAACAGGCACTATTGCCCTCCCCACCCCCGTGTCCCTCAGTGTCTTTGGAAAGGCTGCCACTTTCCCCAGCATGCCCAACACCTCTTTGTTGACATTATTGCTTACTGAAATTACCTACAAATAAATTATGTGGAATAATAAATAAAAGGAATGTCTAAAATTACAACAATTCAGTAGGAAAAACATCTAGACAGCGGAGAAGCATGAAGAAGTAATGATTGAATGGTTAAGTTTATGTATCACCCACCTGAAACTTTCACAAGCTACAGAAGTCAATGTAACTACAGGGATAACAATAAATTTTCTTAAGTTCAATGACATTTGCTAATATGCTGACAATACGTATGCCTACATTATGGTCACAAAATTGTTTACCATACCATTTTAAAGGCATTTTCTTAATATCATAACAATTCCACGATTAGGTGTAAAGGTAAAACACAGATTAGAAAATTTTTATTTATCTAGATAAGTTGTGAATGCTCCAGTTAATTGAATTGTTTGCTTATTAGAGTATTATTACCTCGTATGTTACACATAGATGATCTAGCTAACACTCATATAACAGTATGCCAAGCACTGTTCTAAATGCTTTACATTTATTAACTCAATTAATCCTCACAACAGCCTTGTGAGGAAGGAAAGTTATTATTATCCCAATTTTAAAGAAGGGAAAACTAAAGTACAGAGAGATTAAATAACTTGCCCAATGCCTCACTACTAGTAAGTGTTAGAGACAAGAATTTAACCCAAGAAGAGTGACTCTATGTTACACAGAATCAACTATAAAATTAATGAGACAATCAACCATGAACTTCTCTATATAAGAAACTATGCACCATTCTTGGGACCTCCTGCTCCCTCATACCCACTTCAAAATGATCAATAATGCTCATTAAGCTCTATTACCAATCCGTCTTTTTTTTTCTTTAATTTTTATTTTTATTTTAATGATTGTTTAAGTACATTTTTCTCCCCTTTACTCCCA